>RXID01014858.1:0-29717 GCA_005019695.1 Trichopus zeylanicus subsp. travancoricus | reverse complement strand
AGTAGTTGTTGTAGTTGTAGTGGTTGTAATAGTTGTAGTTATAGCAATTGTATTAGTAGGAGGAGTAGGAGTAGTAGAAATAGTAGTTGCAGTAGTCGTAGCAGTAGAAGTAGTACTAATAGCAGTTATAGTTGTAGCATAGTAGTAGCAGTAGTAATACCAATAGTAGTAGTAGCAGTAGCAAAAACAATCATAGCATTAGTAGTTGCAATACTTGTAAGAGAAGTAGTAGTAGTAGTTGTAGTAGTAGTAGTAGCAATAGCACTAGTCGTAGCAATAGTAATAGTAGTAGCAGCAGTCGTAATAGTACTAACATTAGTCGTAGTTGCAGTAGTTGTAGTAGCTGTAATATATTACTACTAGTGGTATTGTAGTAGCAGCAGTAGTTATAGCAATAGTAGTGGTAGCAGTAGTAGTAGTCGTCGTAGCAGTTGTAGTAGGAGTAGTAGTAGTAGCAATAGTAGTAAAAGTAGTAGTAGTCGCAATTCAGTAATAGCAGAAGTAGTAGTTAGGGGGTATTACCAGTAGAAAGAGTAGTAGCAATAGTAGTAACAATGGTAGTAGTAGTAGTATCAGTTGTAGTATCAGTTGTTGTTGTTGTTGTTGTTGTAGTAGTAGCAGTCGCAATAATAGTAGTAGTAGCAGTAGTTGTAGAAGTGGTAGTAGTATTAGTAGTACTTGTTATAACGGAAGTAGTAGTACTAGTAGTAGTAGTAGTAGTAGCAGTAGGAGTTGTAGTAAAATTAGTAGTAGTTGTTGTAGTTGTGATGGTTGTAATAGTAGTAGATATAGTAATTATATTAGTAGGAGTAGTAGGAGTAGTAGAAACAATAGTAGCAGTAGTTGTAGCAGTAGCAGTAGTACTAATAGCAGTTATAGTTGTACCATAGTAGTAGCAGTAGTAATACCAATAGTAGTAGTAGCAGTAGCAGAAACAATCATAGCATTAGTAGTTGCAATACTTGCACGGGAAGTAGTAGTAATTGTAGTAGTAGTAGTAGCAATAGCACTAGTCGTAGCAATAGTAGTAGCAATAGTAGTAGTAGTAGCAGTCGCAGTAGTAGTAACATTAGTCATAGTCTTGACAGTAGTAGTAATAGTTGTAGCAGTAGCACCAATAGTAGTAGTTGTCGTCTTACTAGTAGTAGTAGTAACAAAAGTAGTAGTAGGAGCACTAGCAGGTGCAGTTGTAGCAGTAGTAGAAGTGGTAGTTGTATTTGCAATAGGAGAAGTCACACTAGCAATAGTTGTAAGATGAGTAGTAGTAGAAGTTGGAGTAGTTGCGGCAGTAGTAATGTTGTAATAGTTGCTTTTGTAGTATTAGCAGTAGTAGTGATACTAGTAGAAGTAGCAGTAGTAGTAATAGTTGTAGTGGTAAGAGTATCAGTAGTATTTTCTATAGCAGTAGTAGCAGTAGCAGTAGTAATAGTTGTAGAAGTAGTAGTAGCAGTAATATTAGCTATACTAATATAGTAGTAGTAGCAATAGCAACAACAATAGAAGTAGTAGTATTAGTAGTAGCAGTCGCATTACTAGTGGTAGTAGTAGTACCAGTAGCAGTAGTAGCAGTAGAAAGTGCAGTGGTACTAGCAGTAGCAGTTGCGGCAGTAGTAGTCTCGGTACCAATAGTATCAATTGCAGTAGTAGTAGCAGTAATAGCAATAGTGGTAGTAGTAGTAGTAATAGTAGCAATAATGACATATTAGTTGTAGTAGTTGTAGGGATAGTAGTAGTAGTAGCAGCAATAGTAGTAGTATTAGTAGTAGTACTAGTAACAGTTGTAGTAGTAGTGGTAGAAGTAGTGGTAATAGTACTAGTATTATTAGTAGTAGTACTAGTATTATTAGTAGTAGTACTAGTAGTAGCAGCAGCAGCAGTGGTAGTAATTACAGTAGTAGGAGTAGTAGTAGCAGTGGCAGCAGTGGTAGTAATTACAGTAGTAGTAGTAGGTATAGTAGTAGTAGTGGTAGTAGCAGCAGTGGTAGTAATTACAGTAGTAGGAGTAGTAGTTGTTGTTATTGTAGTAGTAGTATTAACAGCGGCAGAAGTATTAGTATCAATAGTAATTGTAATAGTAGTAGCAACAATAATAGTAATAGTAGTTGTAGTGTTAGTAGTATTAGCAGTAGTCGTAGAAGTAATAGTAGTACTAGTATTAGTCGCAACGGTAGTAGTCATAGTACTAGAACAAGTAGTAGTAGTAGTTGTTATTATTGTATCACTTGTTGTAGTAGTAGTGGTAGTTGGAGTTGTTCTAGGAGTAGGGGTTGGTGTAGGAGCATTAGTAGCAATAATAGTATTTGTAGTGGTTGCAGTGGTAGTTCTAGTAATAGTAATAGTAGTAGTAGCAGTAGTTGTTGTTGCAGCTGTAGCAGTAGTAGTAGTGCTGGTAGGAATAGTAGTTGTACTAGTCACTGTAGTAGCAATTGTAGCATTCATAGCAGTAGTAGCTGTAGTAGCAATAGTAGTAGCAGTAATAGTCGTAACTGTAATAGCAGCAATAGTAGTAGTAGTTGTTGTTGTTGTAATAGTAGTAGAGGTAGTAGTACGAGAAATGGCAGTAGTAGGAGCAATAGTAGTACCAGTTGTAGTAGCAGCCATGGTAGTAGTTGTAGTAGTAGTAGCTCTAGTTGTCGTAGTAGTAGTCGCACTAGTAGTTGTAGCACTTGTAGTACTAGAAGTAATAGTAGTAGTAGAAATAGTGCAGGTTGCAGTGGGAGCTATAGTAGTACAATAAGTAATAGTAGTAGAAGAGGTAGTAGTTGCTCTAATACTAGTAGAAGTAATAGTAGTTATGGTAATAGCAATTGTAGTAGTGGTAGCAGTAGTTGTAGTAGTAGCCATTGCAACAACAGTAGTAGCAGTAGCAGTATCAATAGTAGTAGCTATAGTAGTAACGATAGTAGTAGTAGAAGTTTTAGAAGTAATAGTAGTAGTTATAGTTGCTGTAGTAGTAGTAGTAGTTCTTGTAATAGTAGTCGTGGCAACAATAATAGTACAAGTAGTAGGTAGTAACGACAGTAGTAGTAGAAGTTTTAGAAGTAATAGTAGTAGTTATAGTTGCTGTAGTAGTAGTAGTAGTTCTTGTAATAGTAGTTGTGGCAACAATAATAGTACAAGTAGTAGTTGTGATAGTAGTAATAGTATTACTTGTTGTAATAGCAGCTATAAAAGTAGTAGTAGTAGTAATAGTAGTAGTTAAAGAATTTGTATTAGCATAAGTAGTAGTAGTAGAAGTAATAGTAGTAGCAATAGCAATAGTAGTAGTAGCAGTAGTAGTAGCAAAAGTAGTAGTGGTGGTATTAGTAGCAATGGTAGCAGTAGTAATCGCAGCAGCATCTCTAGCAGTAGTTGTTGTTGTTATAGTAGTAGCAGCAGTAGTAGTAGGAGATGTTGTAGTAATAGTGCTAATAGTAGTAGTAGCTGTAGTAGCTGAAGTAGCAGTAGTTGTAGTAGTAGCAGAAGTAGTTGGTAGTAGTAGCAATAGATGCAGTAGTAGTGGTAGCGGTAGTAGTAATAGTAGGAGCAACAAAAGTTGGAGTAGTAGCTATAGATATAGGAGTAGTAGGAGCAGCAATGGTAGTAATTGGAGCAGTATTAGTAGTAGTAGTAGTAGTAGTAGTCATAGTAGTAGCGATAGTAGTAGTAGCAGTAATAGTAGTAATAGTAATAGTAGCAATAGTAGTAGCAGTAGTAGCAGTAGCAAATGTAGTAATGGTTTTAATAGTTTAAGTAGCAGTAGTAGTATTTATTGAAGTAGCAGCAGCAGTAGTAGTAGTAGCAGAAGGTGTAGTGGGAGTAGTAGTAGTAGCAGTAGGAGTGTAGCAGCAATAGTAATAGTAGCAGGAGTAGTAACTGTACTCGTAGTAGCAGTAGCCGAAGGAGTACTAGTAATAACAATAGTAGCAGTAGCCGAAGGAGTGCTAGTAGTAGAAGAAGTAGCAGTTGTAGTAGTAATAGTAGTAGTTAATGCCATAGCACAAGTGCTACTATAGCTTTTGCTTCAACTTCTACTTCTTCTATTACAACAACAACAACAACTACTACTACTACTGTTGCTGCGAGTATTATTACTGCTAATATGATTATGACTCAGATAGTTACTATAGCTACTACTATTACTGCTACTGCTATCGCTACTACTAATTCTGCTCCTACAACAACTACTACTGCTGCTGCTGCAACTGCTACTATGGCTACAACTACTACTGCGACTGCTAGTACAACTACTATTGGACTACTACTGCTAATTCTACTACAACTATCACTGCTACTACTAATACTACTACCAATACTACTGCTGCTACTACTACTACTTCTTCTACTACTGCTATAACTACTATTGCTTTCCCTATTACTGCTACTATTGCTACTGCTACAACAACTACTGCTATTACTACTACTACTACTAATGTAGCTACTACTACTAATACTACTAGTACTGCTACTGCTACTATTAATGCTTCTCCTCCTCCTACTACTTTTGGTTCTACTTCTGCAACTTCTACTACTGCTACTACTGTTACTACTACTTCTACTTATTCTAGTACTTTCACTACTACTGCATCTACTGCTACTACTACAACTGATTCAATAGCAACTACTAGAACCATTACTACAACAATTTTTGCTACCACAGTAGCTCCTACTGCTACTTCTACTGCTGCTACTTCTACTACTGCTATCACTACTACCAATATTGCAGCTATTGCAGCTACTACTACTTCTCCTACTACTATTACTTCAGCTACAACTACCGGTATGGTTAATACTATAACTATTACTACTAAGACTTCTACTACTACTACTACAAATAGAGCTTCTACAACTGCTACTACAACTATTGCAACGACGAAGACCACAACTACAACTACTAATACTACTACTACTACAACTACTGCTACTACTATTACTACTACTACATCTACTACTACTTTCACTACTCTTACTACTACTACTATTGCAATTATTGTCACTACTACTACTGATGGCATTGCTACTACTGCTACTGATGCTACCGCTACTACTACTACCACGGCTACTACAACAACTACTACTACTGCTCCGACTACTACTAGTGCTATTATTACTACTACGACTACTGCTGCTGCTGCTGCAGCTACTACTACTTCTGTTATTACTACTAATACTATAGCTACTCTTACCACTATTACTACTACTACTCCTGCTGCTACTCCCACTACTACTACTACAACTACAACTACTACAACTATGACTACAACTGATATGACTATTATTATTGCTACTACTACTCCTCCTGTTACTCCTGCTACTCCTGCTACTACTAGTACTACTAGTATTAATCCCATTACTACTACTGCTACTACTACTGCTGCTGCTATTGCTTCTAACACTACTACTACAGTTGCTACTACTATTACTGCTGCTTCTACTACCACTAGAATCCCAGTGATGAGAAAGAGTTGAGGACATCTTAGGTGTTGGCAGTCCTCATTCATGCAGACTCAGAAGCAAGGCGGAAGTTCACCGACATTCTCCCTAAACTACTCCCGCCTCAACAAGCGGCGAGTGATTGGCTCCAAGATGACTCTGATCCAGTGGATGATTTCTTCGCCTTTCTGGATGATGATTATGCACTCGGGGAACTTCCTTACCCTGCTATGGCACTAGTAGAGGATGAGTTCATTAACCCTTTTGCGCCCCCACCAGGCGATGGGACGGGTAATGAATTTTGTAATCCCTCTACACTATCATTTAATGAGGAGGAGGTGACTATTGCCACCAGACAAGAGGAGGATTTGGAACTTGATTACCCGCAACTCAAAAAGCTGACGGAGCAACTGTATGCAACTACCCAGTCAGCTGTCTCCTCTTACAGGCCTCCACAAGATGCTATCATGGGGCCACCAACCTACCCACCGGCACGAAATATAGAGCCTGGCTCTAGCAGCGGTCCGAGCAGACCAAGATATGAAGGATATACACCGACCGGAGTCAATGTCAAGACTAAAGATTTATCTGAATGGTGGAACTTACCATGAGCCCAGAATCAAACTGGGGCCATCCTTACCATCCCAACACAACTAGGGATGTTTGACAAGGTATTTCTTCGCTAGGAAGGAATTACTAAAAACTGAGTATCTTGGCAGAACTTCTCGGATCCGGCTGACAAGGCTGAGTTCATTGAAAATCTCCTAGGAGAAGCCGAGAAGCTAACATGGATTCAATGGCGTATGGCTTTCCCGAGGAATATCAACATTTACTGAACTCCGCTGAAGGCCGGGAAGGCACTCAAAACATACTTTCCTAGCTCCGGAGGGTCGTTATCCTTGAAGACCCTTACCAAGGTTCTACCCTAATGCAGGATGAGGCGTATAGGGACCTCGAAAAGTTATCCTGCGATAATTTAAAACACATTATTCAATTTATGAATGATTACTTAAGGCTTGCAGCAAGAACTGGACTAATATTCACAAGCTCGGAGCTTTCGGAAAAATTCTGGTCCAAAATGCCTGGCGATTTGGGCAGATGGATCAAGCAGGCTTTTGAAGCAAAGTACCAAGGAAACACAATTTGCGTCATCCCAAGGATCCTCTTTACTTATCGATACATAGAAATTAGTGCAAAGATGTTACATTCCAGTGGGCCCTAAAAGGTCTCTCATTTTGCAGCAATATACCCATTCCAGGGTATTATCAACGGCAGGAGAAGCGGTATGGCATACGAAAGTCAACTACCTATAAGGGGAAGCCACACAATTCTCATGCCCGAATTGAGAAGCGGAAACACCTTGTCTGAAACAAGAGGTGCAAGTGCTTCTTATGCAATGAAGAGGGCCACTTTGCCCGAGAGTGTCCTAACGACGGATGCAACGTCAAACGAGTGGCCATGTTCGAACAACTGGACCTACCTGATGACTGTGATATCATCTCCGTTCATGAGGGAGAAGCGCAAAGCGACGCCATCTATAGCATCTCTGAAGGAGAATAGAACTAGGAGGATCTTCTCCATGGTATCCATACTCTTAAACTCCACTCAAAACATTTGTATGTCTTTCAGGAAATCAACCATACGTACTGGATTGGTAAATACGGATGATACCAACCCATGGTACGCGTCTCTAGGCAGCAGCATGACTGTCGGCACACATGGGAGTTCAATGAGGAGATACCCGCGGAATACCAACAATGTTACTGCTGCAAAAGGGCAACGATGAAAAAATGCAGGATTCACTGCTCACTTTGCCAAATGACACCGTGTGGACTTTGCGGACCACACTACTTCGACACCAAGGTACCAGTTGCTCAAACTCTACCTGTGCAATATGACCATCGGAACCTACTGCAGGAGCAACAAGAATACATCACCTGGTGTACTACGAAAATCGCAAGACTCAAAAGAGAGGTAGAGGCCGCAGCAACACTCGCTGATGACTGGAAGCAAAGATGCCTTGCAGCAGAAGCATGAACATATAAAGCTGACCAATTATAGATGGAACATTGTGACCAGAGGGATTGAGGCTGCAACACCCTGGGAAGGAGCACTACATTAAAAAAGAAGAAGAAGAAGATGAAGCACAGAATGCACAGGTCCTGCTTACAGATAAAACACCAAAAGTTCTCTCTGCAGCAACAAATGACTTGGCCCAGCCAAGAAAAGCCAAAAACATGTTGTTCAACCTGCTAGTAGAATTCAACATTCCAAGCATTGCAACTTTCAAGGTACGTGCTATTCTTGACACAAGTGCCACTACCTGCTGTATTGACTAGGGAACTATTCCGAAGGATGCAGTGGAAAGCAATCCTTATATAGTCCATTTTAGCGGCATTAATTCCAAAACAATTGCAAATATGAAGCTAAAGGGAGGAAGAATGATCATTGGGGAGAACTCCTTCCGGATCCCATACACCTATGCTTCCCCACTCAAGCTGGGCGAGGAAATTCAAATGATCCTCAGGTGCAACTTCATTCACGCTATGCAAGGCGGCGTCCGGAGAGAAGGAAATACGGTAACCTTCTACAAAAATATTACTGCAATCCACACTCACCCGATGCCTCTGGTTGTCGCAGCTTTAGAAGAAATGGAGCTTGAAGAGGACGATTACCTTCGAATTCAGGAGCTTGTATATTACAATGTGGGCCAAAGTCAGCCTAAGTTCCTTGAACAGTTCAGCCCACTGCTTCACCGATTGAAGGAAGCTGGGTTTATCAGAGACAACCCCTTACAACATTGGGCCCGAAACTGAGTCTTATGCAAGCTGGATATCAAGAATCTGGACTTCACAATCGAGGATCGACCACTAAAGCACCTTACGCCACAGATGCATGATGCATTTAGAAGGCACGTACAGGCATTGTTAAACCTGAAGGTCATCCGACCTAGTAAAAGCCAGCATAGGACTACGGCGATGATTGTTAATTTTGGCACCAATATTGATCCAATCACTGGCAAGGAGGTCAAAGGCAAGGAATGCATGGTCTTCAACTATCACCGATTAAATGATATCACAAATAAGGACCAATATAGCTTACTCGGCATCAATACCATCCTACAATGAGTTGGGAGAAGCCAGGTTTACTCTAAGTTCGACTTAAAAAGCGGCTTTCATCAAGTAGCAATGCATCCCGACTCTATAAAATGGACTGCCTTCTGGGTGCCAGAGGGATTCTTTGAATGGCTAGTAATGCCATTTGGACTCAAAAATGCGCCAACCATATTTCGAAGAAAAATGGATGAATGCTTCAAAGGTACGGAGTCCTTTATTGCCGTCTATATTGACGATATTCTGGTGTTTTCAGAAACTCTTGAGGAACACGCAAAGCACCTGGAAAGAATGCTGGACATATGCCAAAAGCATGGGCTGGTCTTAAGCCCATCCAAAATGAAGATTGCCATACCAGAGATTGAATTCTTGGGAGCCATAATCGACAGTCGAAAGATCAAACTGCAGCCCCACATTATAAAGAAAATCACAAAATTTAGGGAGCAAGAGATGACAACGCTAAAGGGGCTCAAATCCTAGCTAGGTATTCTCAATTATGCCAGAAATTAAATCCCCAATTTGGGAAAATTATTAGCTCCCTTGTACTCCAAAACAAGCCCCACAGGAGAGAGACGGTGGAATCGATAGGATTGGGCCTTAGTTGACCAAATCAAGCAGCTCATCCACAAGTTACCCGATCTTGAAGTACCGCCAGAAAGAAGTTATATCCTTTTGGAAACTGATGGGTGCATGGAAGGATGGGGAGGCATTTGCAAGTGGAAAAAGCACAAGTATGACCCCCGCTCAGCTGAAAGGATTTGTGCATATGCAAGTGGCAAATTCAATCCGCCTAAATCCACAATCGATGCAGAAATCTATGCTATGATGAACTCCTTGGAAGTCCTCAAGATTTATTATCTGGATCAGCCGGAGTTAACTATTTGGACAGATTGTCAAGCCATTATCAGCTTCTTTCACAAAACTACCACCAACAAGCCCTCTCGTGTTCGCTGGATCACTTTTACAGATTACATAATGGGAATTGGCATTCCCATCTCTTTTCAGCATATTGAGGGAGGCGATAACCACCTCGCCGACGCCCTCTCCTGACTAATTTCTTGTTTAGTGTATGCAGGATGGCCAGTGGAGCAGGCTCTCACCACCCTAGACCTAACAGCCCTGGCGTTACACAAAGAAAAGGCTGCCCCCAATACCCAGGTTCAAACCCAACTAGCCCAAGTGCTGGAGATACTACACGACTCATTGATGACTATAAATAACTCGTACGGTTCTCAGGAAGTCTCCCGATGCCCTCAGAAATCCAAGATGCCATCAAATCTGACATCCACAGGATGCAGCAGGAGGCTGCCCTAAAGGCGACCAAGGCCCTACAGCAGCTCAGCCAAATCCACTAAATCAAGACTAGGGAATGTAAGCGGCTGAGCATGACTAATAACTTTTGGGGAACCTGGTACCCCGCCACTGCACAAATTGACCAGCAACTTCAAACTACCCTCCGGCTTCTGACTGACGCTGCTCGCCGAATGGATAATTTTCAACTTTAAACAAGCACACAGAAAATATGGTGGAGTGGAGAAACTACGCGATAACGATAAGGAAGAAGGCGCTCTCATCAGGTCTCCTTTCATCGTGGTACAGTAGAAGCTTCCCACTCACTACTCTACTGTCGTCGTGATTATGCCTTCCCCACCTGGTCAGCACTGTTAGTACGCATGCAAGAACCTGACAAGATGTTTAGTGGGCACATGCTATAAAGATGCCCTAGTACATGTTACCTTTAAAGTTACCTAGTGCGTGTCATGTGTAAAGTAGAAAAGTAGGTGCTACATCCTTATCACATCTGCGTAAGCGCCTACGTCAAAGACTACATCTGCGTGAGCGCTTACATCAGATTTTGTCTATGTAAGCACTGACGTAAGCCACCCGGTTCCTCTATATAAGGAACCATCCTCCGCTGTTGCAAGACACGAGTAGTTCACTCAAGTCTTACTTCAGTTTTGTATCCCGCTTCGCAGTTAATAAGAATCTGTGAGTTCTTCCCATATCTCTTCTTATTTCTTATTAGCTCTCACTTTGCGCATCCGCATACATCCGTCTCCAAGTCGATCTCGCTG
Organism: Trichopus zeylanicus subsp. travancoricus; assembly: GCA_005019695.1. Classification (NCBI taxonomy): domain Eukaryota; kingdom Viridiplantae; phylum Streptophyta; class Magnoliopsida; order Dioscoreales; family Dioscoreaceae; genus Trichopus; species Trichopus zeylanicus. The sequence continues at coordinate 19,117 of RXID01014858.1, read as the reverse complement.
TATTGGGGTGGTTTGTTGGGAGGTGCTGCAACATAATTGCAAAAATTGAGGGAAATACGCCCATCAATTAAATTGTGGCTATTCATCTCAGTTGGCTGCATAGGGCTGGTAATAAGTGTAGGCCGAATGAAGCAGTTAAGGCCCTGTAGCGCCGTTGTTGAGTACCGACGTCCCGGTAGGGTGCGAACGCCATGGCTAGTTAAGTAATCGACCACCCCTTGGACCTCATAGGCGAAGCCCACGTTTGGAGTGTTGGATAATCGTCCAACGAGGCCTCTGGTAATCGAGAGGTTCACCTCACCATTGCTCCATTGATCATAGCCTTGGGTCAGAATCGAGACTTGAATGTTCCTAAAGAAATCACCAACTGTTAGCATAATATTAGGAATGACATATACCAGTTGGCTGCCTTGTGTGAGGTCAATCTCCATAATGGCGATAAGTGATTGATCACCGACCCATCTATTGTCGCGGAAGACAATTAGGGCCATCGTGCCTTCCGCTTGTATGTGTAGGATTTGTATTCGTACTTGCAGAATTCCTAGGTGGATATACTGCATGTGACTTCTTTGCAACTGATGGAAGCTTTCTTCCTGGATGAAAGCTCGGTCCGGCTGATTGCCATCTATACAAAGGATGGCTTCCTCACTTCGATGTATATAGACACGATGGTGAACATCATCACGCCTTGAGTGATACAAGACTTCGGCGGGAACAATTGAAGCTCGCTCCCTCATAGAGAGCTGTAATTGAGCCTGGGGGTCAATTTGTTGCTCCAGCGTCTACTACTTAGAGCTCCCCCCAGCAAATTTTTGCCCAAGCCGCTTTGTATCTTGCTGGACATTATAGAGGCATCGTTGATTGCGCCGGTAATCCCGGATCTGGTCCTCAAACAAAGGACTTGTCGCTGATGGTGCATCTTGGATGGTCCTGGATGCCATTCAAGAGACCTTCTGCTTTTCTTCGTTAAAGATTTTCAGAGGGTCAGTGAACACCAGTAGCTACCCTCGTTTCTCCTTTGGTTTTTTGGCAGGTCCTAAAGGGAGACCTTGCAACTTTTCAATCAGCGAGTCCGGCAGAGAACGTGACGCCTTACCTGAGTGATTTTGCTCAAGAATTATCCTGAGATTAGCCTGAATGTCCTTTAGGGATTCAACGATTTGTACCAGGAGTTGGATCTGGGTGTTGTTCTGCTTAAGAATGGCTTGATTCCTAGAACTTGGTCCTTGGACTTCACTTGGCCGGATGAAACCTACGGCTGGTGCTTCAAGCTGCTCGGTGGCAGCAACAGCATCTTTATAAGACTGCGTCCCTTTGGTCAGGACGTAACTGTTCATGAACTGGTCCACTGTTCAAGTCGATTGAGCAGCTTTTTAACCTGTTCCACTTTTTCAGTAAGGCTTGCTGCTAACAAGAGTGCCTCCTTTTGCGCATGCTGTGGCTGCAACGCCTCGTGCTGTGTGGGTGGTCTATAGTCTAGCAAGACTAAGATAAGACTTTTAACAGTTGTTTCAAGTTGAGAGACCCTTGTTTCAAGGATCTGACACTTCTCAAGAATAGTTTTAAAGTTCCTAAGATGAACTCCAGATGATAAGCACATTTTGTCGTATATGACAGCTAAATTATGAGCTATCTGATTACTGGTAACCTTGGAGGTGGAAATGAGGTCAAGGTACTCTAAGTTCGGGGTATGAGACTTAGTATACCATTCCTGAATTGATTGCTCCCATCGCTCAGACATTTATATTTCTTTAGTCCTATCAGTCAAGATGTGATTATTCTCCTGGGGTTTAACTAAGTCAAGCTTGCCATTGGTCTTACAGCACCCTAATGCGACTTACAGCCAACCTTGGGCTTAACCGTAGTCTTACCCAGTTGCATTCCCACATTCGAAAACTGATATTATAAAGACAATATATATGTCCTAAGAATGTAGCCGTTCAAAATAAGAATGATCTTACCAGCTTCACGGACCCCTTCCCTTTGGGTACCTCGGCTCAAGGGTTTACGCTATCATACCCATATCTTGCGATAAGCTCTAATACCAAAGTGTGGGGACGGATGCGGATGGATGCGGATGCGTAGAACGAGAGCTAATAAGAAATAAAGAGAGATATGGGAAGAACTCACATATTCGTATTAACTGGGAAGCGGGATACAAAACCGAAGTAAGACTTGAGTGAATAACAACTACTACAACTTCTCCAACTACTTCTATTTTTGTTACTACTATTGCCTTTGCTGCTACTTTGACCACTAATACTACTACTACTGCTACTACAACTACTGCTACTACTATAACTTCTCTTGCTTCTATTGCTTCTACTTCTACGACTGCTACTACTACTACTAGTACTTCTACTACTACTGCTGCTACAATAACCGCTACTACTTCCTCGACTACTAAATCTTTTACTACTACTTCTACCACTACTACTACTGCTGCTACTACTATTATCGCTACTTCTACTACTACAACTTCTACTGCTGCCCATGCTGCTCCAGCTACTATTGCTACTCTAACTACAACTCCTGCTACTACTAGTTCGACTATGACAACTACTACCACTACTACTACCATTTCTACTACTACTCCGACTACAGCTGCGGCTACTGCTGCTACGGCTACTGCTACTACTACTACTTCTCTGACTTCTACGGCTACTACTCCAATTGCAACTACTGTTACTACTTCGACTACTACAACTAATACTACTACTACAGCAACTACTACTGAAACTTATGCTATGACAACTACTGCTATCGCTACTACTACTAATACTACAACTACTACTCCTACTACTACATCTTCTTCTTCTACTACAACTGATGCTACTACTACTACTTCTTCTGCTACTACTTCTACAACTATGACTACTTTTACTATAACTTCTACTATTACCGCTCCAACTACTACCACTACTGCTACTAGAACTCCAACTACTACTGCTACAATGACAACAACTACTACTACTCGTACTACTACGACTACTACTACCACAACTACTGCAACTTCTACTACTACTTCTGCTTCTACTCCTACTACTATGACTACTATTACTATGACTACTGATACTACTGCTCCTACTACTATAACTACTAGTTTTGCTACAACTGCTACTTCTACTACTACTTCAACTACTACAACTACTTCAACTAATACTTTAGCTACTACTACCACTGCTACTACTACTACTACTGTTAGTACTGCTACTGTTACTACCACTACAACAGTTGCTACTCTTACTACTACTACTACAACCGCCACTACTATTACTAAGACTAATACTACACTAATACCACTCTGGTTGTCATTACTACTACTACTAATACTACTATAATTGCTACTGCTATTACTACAACTACTACTATTACTACTACTAAGACTACTACAATTGCTACTGCTACTACCACTACTACTACTTTTGCTGCTGTTGCTGCTACAACTACAATTACTGCTATCACTACTACTACTGTTGCTGCTGCTAATACTGCTTCTATGACTACTACTACTGTCACTACTACTACTGCTACTACTATTATTGCTTCTACTACAACAACAATAGGTATTACTGTAACTACTTTTGCTACTACTACTACTGCAACTTCTACAACTACTACAATGACTTCTATTACTACTACTGTTGCTACTCCTACTACTATATCTACTACTACTACGACCACTAATACTACCACCAATACTGCTGCTACAACTACAACTGTTGTTGTTGCTTCTGCTACAACTATAACTACTACTGCTATTACTAGAGTAGCTACAACTACAGCTACTCCTACAACTGCTACCACCACTACTACTACAATGACTCCTATAACTATTACAATGACTCCTATTACTATTACTACGACTTCTACTGCTACTACTACTACCACTACTACTATTATTACTACTACAACTGCTTTTGTTACTACTACTGCTACTACTACAACTTCAACTCCTCCTATTACTATTACCACAACTACTACTACAACTACTAATACTAGTACTGCTACTTTTACTACTGTGACTACTACTTTTGTTATTGCTATTTCTGCTACTATATCTATTGCTACTACTATTTCTACTCCTACAACTACTACTACTACTCCTACTACTACTCTAATGCCAACTCCTACTCCTACTACTACAATTACTACTACTGCTGCTGCTGCTGCTACTACTACTACTTCTACAACTACTCCTACTTCTATTACTATTACTGCTACTACTTCTACTGTTCTACTACTACACCTATTACTACTATTATTACTCGTACTACTACTGCTGCTGCTGCTACTATTACTACTAATACTACTACCACCACTACGGCTGCTGCTACCACTACCTCTAGTACCACTACTACAACAACAACAACAACTACTACTACTTCTCCTACTACTATTACTTCTGCAACGACAACTACTGCTACTGGTACTAATATGGCAAAAACTACTACTGCAACTATTATTACTGGGACTGCAGATACTATTGCTGCTACTACTACTGCTACATCAGCTACTATTGCTACTTCTAGTACTACTTCAACTACTATTACTAGTTCTACTACTACTAACCACTGCTACTACTACTACTTCCTCTACTACTGCCACTTCTACTGCTACTACTATTACTTCAACATCTACAACTACTACCACTATTGTAGCTATTAATACTACTTCTAATACTACTACCACTACTACACTACTATTACAACAACAGCAACAACAACAACTGTTGTTGCTGCTACTACTATTACTACAACTACAATTACTACTACTACTGCTGCCACTACCACTGCAACGACTACTGCTACTCTAATACTTCCATTGTTGTTGCCGCGACTACTTTTACTAATACTACGATTACAGCTACTACTACAATAACTACTACTACCACCACCACCACCACCACCACTATTGCTACTACTACAACGACAACATCTACTATTACGATAACTTTCACTACTACTGCTATTGCTACTACTATTGTTACTACTATCACACCTACTGCAACTGCTTCTACTAGAACTACTACAATTACTATTGGTACTACTACTGCTACTATTACTACTGCTGCTATAGTAGCTACTACTCGTACTACTACTACTATTACTACTACTACTACTACTACTAGTGCAACTCCTATTGCTAATACTACTGCTACTACTGTTGCTGCTGCTGCTGCTACTACTACTACTACTTCTCCTTCTATTACTATTTCTGCTACTATGACTACTACTGGTACAACTATAACTACTGCTGCTACTGCGATCGCTATTACTTCGACTACTAATACTATTCCTCCTGCTACTACTGCAATGTTTGCTACTACTACTACTATTTCAACTATTGCTAGTGCTTCTACTGCTACTTTTACTACTACAATCACTACTACTACTACTGCACCTACTACTATTATTACAATAACTATTACTACTGTGGAGACAAATACTACTGCTACTAATACTACCACTACTACTACTAGAGTTACTACTACTACTGCTACTGCTACTACCACTACAATATTGACTACTACAACTACTACTACTGCTACCGCCACTACTACTATGACAACTGCTACACTAATACTACTATTATAGTTGCCGCTATTGCTACTACTACTATAATTGTTGCTACTACTATTACAACTACTAAGACTAATACTGCTACTAAAACTACTACAACAACTACTACTACTACCACCACACCTACTATAACTTCTCCCACAACAACAATAACAACAACAACTACTGCTGCTATTGCAGCTACTGCTATTACTACTACTACTACAATTACTAATACTACTAATACTACTACTACTATCGCCACTACCTCCAATGTAGCTACTACTGCTACTGCTTCTACTACAACAACTACAAGTGCTATTGCAACAACTTTTGCTACTACTACTACAATAACTACTATTACGCCTCCTCCTCTGGCTGCACTGCTTCTGCTACTACTACTAATATTACTATTACTACTACTACTGCTACTACAACTATTGCTACTACTATTGTTACTGCATCTACTACAACTACCGCTAGTACTTCTGCTACTACTTCTGCTTCCCCTACAACTGTTGCTACTACTGCTGTTGTTGCTGCTGCTGCTACTACTAATACTACATGTGCTACTACTGCTACAATTACTACTACTACTATTGCTGCACAACAACTACTACTACTTTTGCTAATGCTACTACTACTACTACTACTACTACTAATACTGAGACCGGCAGTAATGCTATAGCTTTTGCTGTTGATGAAACTACTACTACTGGAACTGCTGCGGCTACTGCTACTGATACTACTGTTACTTCTTCTACCACTTCTGCTACTACTGTTGCTACTACTACTACTACTATTGCTACTGCTTCTACTACTATTATTGCTACTATTACAACTTCTGCTACTACTACTTCTACAATTACTACCACTACTATTATTGCTACTACTGCTTCTACTACTACTATTGTTGTTACTACTCCTACTACAATTACTGCTGCTTTGGTCCTATTGCGGCTATAGCAACTATTACTACTACTACTATTACTACTACTACTTAATCCTCCTCCTACTACTATTCTTACAGCTACTACAACTACTAATAATCTACTGCTAGCAGTACTACTAGTAGTACTATTGCTCTACTATTGCTACTACAACTACTATAGATGCTATAACTACTATAATTACTACTACAGCTACTACTATTGCAACTACATGTTCTGCTACTACTAATACTATAACTACTATGACTTCGACTACAAATGCCACTACTACTTCTTCTCTTACTACAGTGGCTACTACTACAACAACAACAACTACTACTACTATTTCTACTAGCACAGCTGCTACTGCTACTACTAATACTACAGCTGCTACTACCACCACCACCACCACTACAACAACAACTAATACTACTACTACTCCTACTACTATTGTTGCTATAGCTGCTGCTACAGCTACTATCCGGACAATTTCTCCTACTATTATTACTATTGTTACTAGTATTACAGCCACTATTACAGTTGTTGCCTCAACTACTACTATTAATAGTACTATTGCTACTGCTTCTGGTTGCTACCACTACTATAGCTACGACTACTACAAATACTTGTACTACTGCTACTACTTATGCTAATACTATTGCTGGTACTACTACTACTGCTGCTACTACCTCTGCTGCTACCACAACTACTATTGTTACAACTACTGGTGTGACGACCACTACTACAGCTACTAAGAATACTACTACTACAACAACTTCTACAATTGCTTCTACTACTGCTGCTATTACTACTATCACCACCACCACCACCACTACTACTTCTACTACTACTTCGATGAGTCCTACTACTACTACTTCTACTACTACTTTTATTGCTACTACTGCTACTGATACTACTACTACTACTATTGATGCTACAGCTACTACTGCTACTACTAGTACTACTGCTCCAACTAGTACAGCTGGACTTATCACAACTACTGCCACTACTACTATTGCTATTGTTGTTACTCCTACTATTGCTGCTACTATTAATACAACTGCTGCCACCACTACTACCATTGTTGTTGCCTCTACTTCTACTACAACAACTTCTACAATTGCTTCTACTACTACTACTATTACTACTACTACCACCACCACCACTACTACTACTTCTACTACTACTTCGATGAGTCCTACTACTACTACTACTACTACTACTTTTATTGCTACTACTGCTACTGCTACTACTACTACTACTACTACTGATGCTACGGCTACTACGGCTACTACTAGTACTACTGCTCCAACTAGTACTGCTGCACTTATCACAACTACTGCCACTACTACTATTGCAACTGTTGTTACTCCTACTATTGCTACTACTATTAATACAACTGCTGCCACCACTACTACCATTGTTGTTGCCTCTACTTCTACTACTATTACTTCTGGTACAACAACTACTACAATGACTATTTCTGCTATAACTACTACTTTTGCTGCTACTATTACTACTACTACTACTATTGTTGCTACTGCTACAACTGCTACTACTACAACAACAATAATAACTACTACTACTAATATTACTACTACTACTACTACTACTACAACAACTACTACTACTATTACTATGACTATTACTACTACTTATGCTACTGTTACTACCATAACTATAACTAGTACTATAACCGCTAATACTACTAAAAATACTGCTACTACTACTTCTACTACAACCACTACTACTGATACTATTGCTGCTACTGCTGCTATTGCTGCTACTGATACAACCACTATTACTACCACAACTACAACTTCTCCTCCTACTACTACTGTTGTTGCTGCTATAGCTGATGCTGCTGCTAACACTACTACTACTATTGTTGCTATAGCAACTGCTGCTGCTACTACCACTACTATTGGCACTATTACTACTGCTGCTGCTGCTACTACTACTGCTGCTGCTGCTACTACTACTACTGGTAATGCTACTGCTACTAATGCTGCCACTACATCTAATGCTACTAGTAGTACTTCCTCTATTACTTCTACTACTGTTACTACTATTCATTCTGCTACTACTGCTACCACTACTACTGCTGATGCTGCTGCTACTACTGCTACGGCTATGACTACTACTTCTCCTACTTCTCCTACTACTACTACTATGATAACTACTACTACTACTGCTACTATTTCTACTGCTGCTGCTCCATAAACTACTACTACTACCCCAACTACTAAAACTACTCCTACTACTTCAACTGCTGCTACTACAGCTACTACTACTATTATCACCATTACTATTACTACTACTACGATTGCTGCTGCTACTACTACAACTACTTCAGCTACAATTGCACATGTTGCTATAGCTACTATTGCTACTATAACATCTATCCCTACTCCAACTGCTACAACGACTACTACAACTTCTACTACTCCTATTGTTGTAGGTGAGGCTGCTACTACTACTACTTCTCCTACTTCTACGACTATTGCTACTACTACAACTATTATAACCACAGCTACAGCTACAACTGATAGTACTGCTACAACTACAAGTACTACAATAACTATAACAATAACTAGTGCAACGGCTACTACTGCTATTGCCACTACTAATAATACTACTCCTCCAACTCCTACTACTTCAACAATAGCCACTACTACAACCACTGTTGCTGCTCTACTACTATTATTATTGCAACTGTTTCTTTTACTCCTATTGCTACTATTACTACTACTCCTCCTATAACGACAACTACTATTATTTACACCAATGATAATCCTATTGCTACTGCTACTACTCCTACAACAACTACTACTACTGCAACTAAAACTGCTACTCTAACTACTATTGCTCCTGCTCCTTCTACTATTGCTACTACTAATGCCACTACTACTAATATAGTGGCTACTACTGTTGCTATTACTATATCTGCTATAACTATTTCTATAATTATTACTTCTGCTCTACTATTTTTGGTACTACTGCTGCTGCTACGACTACTATTACGACAACTACTACAACTAATATGACTACTACTACTAATACTACTTCTACTACTACTGCTACCACTACTACTACTATAGCTACTGCGGCTGCCATCACTAATACTACTACTACTACAACTACGACTACTATTTTTACTACAAGTACTACTACTACTACTTCTTCTACTATAACTATTGCCACTACCACTACTATGCGTATTGTTGTTCCTACTATTGCTTCTAGTGCTACTACTACAACTACTGCTTCTACTACTAGTACTACAACTACTACAACAATAATAACAATAGCTACTATTGCTACTTCTACTATGGCTGCACGACAACTACTACTACTTCTTCTGTTATTATTGCTATTACTGCTACTACCTCTACTACTGCCACTACTATTACTACTACTACTACTCCAACTACTAGTAAAACTACTACTACAACTACTACGATTGTTACTGTTGCTTCTATTGCTATTATCGCTACTACTACTGCTGTTGCCGCTAGTATTACTACTACTGCTGCTGCTAGTACTGCTACCACTACTACTCCCCCAACTACTAAAACTGCTACTACTACTTCTACTGTTGCGACTATAGCTACTATTGCTACTACTTATACTATTACTACGACTGCTATGACTACTACTACAACTACTACTCCTACTACTTCTACTACAACTACGACTACGACTACTACTAATATTACCACTCCTACTACTACTACTACTGTTACTACTACTACCACCACCACTTCAGCTACCGCTATCACTAATACCAGATTCCTATGTCAACCAAGACTATAGCGAAACAAAAAATGACAACAAAGTAGAAACTGCCATCGGATCGAACAAAGGTGGGATTGCTACTACTACTACTAATACTACTACTATAACAACAACAACTACTACTTCTAGTACAACTACTACAACGGCTATAACTCTGCCAACTATTACTACTACAACACATTTTGCTGTTGCTACTACTGCTACTTCTGCTACAACTTTAACTCTGTTGCTTTTTTACTATTGCTACTACTACTACTACAACTACAACTACTACAACTACTATTACTATTTTTGCTACTGCTACTATGGCTGCGATGACTACTACTAGTACTACCACTTTTAGCACTATTGCTACCACTACTACTAATTCTACTACAACTGAAACTACAACTACAACTACTATGACTGTTACTATTGCTACTACTACGATTATCGCTACCACAACTACTACTGCTGTTGCTACTGCTGCTACTATTATTACTATTACTACTACTACAACAACAACTACTAGTACTACTACTGTTGCTACTATTACTACTACTAATACTGCAGCTACTACTGCTACTATTATTCCGACTTCAGCTGCTACTGCTGGTGCTTCTACTCCTACTGCTACCTCTCCTATTGTTATGACTATTGCTACTACTACTACTAGTACTACTACTACTACAACAACAACTACTACTACAACAACAACAACTACTATTACTACTTCAACTGCTACTACTGCTGCTGCTCCTAGTACTAATACTACAACTACTGCTAGGACTACTACTGCTATGCTACTACTACTCCTACTACTACTACAACTGCTACTACTATTCCCACAATAGCTACGATAACTACTACTACAAGCACTCCTGCTGCTACTACTACTTCAACTACTTCTACTGCAAATGCTACTCCTACTTCTTCTGCTGCTGCTCCTACTACCACTACTACAACTCGTACTACCACTGAAACTACACCTTCTGCTACTTCTATGATTGCTACTACGACCCCTTCAACTAAAATCGCTCCAACAACTACTACTATTTATACTAGAGCTCCCACTGCTACTTCTATTATGATAATAACTACTATAGCTCCTACTACTATGACTACTACTACCATAACTACTATAGCTCGAGCTACTATTATAGCTGCTACTACCACTTCTACTACTACTACTATTGTTGTTACTCCTACTACTACAACTACTGATACTATTGCTGCTACTCCAACTACTACTGCTATTGGTGCTACTGTTACTACTACTCCCATAGCAGCTACTATTGATGCTCTTACTACTACTTCTACTCCTAATGATACGACAATGACTTTTACTACAACTTTTACTATTATTACAGATGCTACGACTGCTACAACTACTACAACTACTACAACTACTACTTTTGCTACTACTTCTACCGCTACCGCTACTATAACTATTATTGCACCTACACCAACTACCACAACTACTACAACTTGTGCTACAACTGCTATTTCTACAACAACTACAACTACTACTACTTCTACTTCAATTACTGCTACCGCTTCTACTACAACTTCTGCTACTACAACCACTGCTACTACAACTGCTACTACCATTGCTACTACTACAACTACCGCTACTGATACTGCTGCTGATATTGATATTGCTGCTACTACTACTACAACTACCACTATTATTGCTTCTGCAACAACTACTACTTCTACTACTATAACCTCTACTACTACTATTGCTACTACTACTACCGCTACTACTACCACTATAACTACTCAAACTACCATAACTATTACAATAACTACATCTGCTACTGGTACACCTACTATTACCACAACTACAACTACTTATACTTCTATTGCTGCTACTACTACTCTTAATACGATTGCCATTGCTCGTACTATTACTACCCCTCCTATTAGTGCCACAATTGCATCTATTGCATCTACTACTACTACTCCTCCTCCTCCTCCTCCTCCTGCTACTACAAATGTTGCGCCTACTACTATTGTTATCACTACTTCTGCTACTATTACTGATACAACTACTGCTACTACTACTACTTCTACTACTACTACGACCGCTACCACTACTACTACTACTACTACAACTACTGCTACTACAACAACAACTACTACTACTACGTCTAATACTAATGCTACTACTGCTGCTGCTGCTACTATTACTAATACTACACTGCTGCTACTGCTACTACTACTATCACCACCACTACCACCACTACTACGACTACTATTTCTACAATAACTACTACTAGTACTCCTCCTCCTCCTCCTATTACTACTTCAACTACTACTACTACTACGACTACTATGACTACTATTTCTACAACTAATGCTACTATTACTGCTACTACCACCACCACTACTACTATGACTATTACTACTACTACTACTTCGACTACTATTTCTACAATAACAACAACTACTACTTGTCCTACTACTACTACATTTACTTTAACTATTGCTACTTCAATGACTACTACTCCTGTTGCTACTACTACTACAACTACTGTTGTTGCTACTATTACTGCTACTACTACATCTCCTACTAATATAACTATTGCTACTGTTTCCTCCACTCCAGTGCTGACTATTACAACTACTACTCTTGCTACTACTGCTACAACTACTATAATTTTTACTAATGATAATCCTATGACTACTGCTACTGCATCAACTTTTGCAACTGCTACTCATACTTCTAGTGTGCCTGCTCCTTCTACAACTGCTACTACTCCTACAATGACTGCTACAACTATTACTACTACTAATACTACCCCAACCACTACTACTGCTGCTGCTACTACTATTACTACTACTACTGCTACTACAAGAACAACTACTACTCCAACTACTACTACTACTACTACTACTGCAACCACTACTGCTACTATTGAGACTCCTACTACAACTACTATTACAACAACTTATACTTCTACTGCTGCTACTGCTACTCAACTACTACTACTACTCCTCCTACAATTACTACCATTCCTACATCTACTAGTGCTATAATAGCTTCTATTGCTTCTACTACAGCTACCACTACTACTCCTACTACTTCAACCACTGCTACTCAACTATTGCTTGGATGGGGATGAAGCAAGTTTCATAAGTCCAAATTGCCTATGCTACTTGAAGCACCAAGAAGAGAAAGAACAGAAGTAATAACAATAAGTTGGCTCAGCCAGATGAATACAATGTCAAGAAAACAACTATTCTTGTATACATCAATGCTATAGATGAATACGTTGAGCGAGAAAGAAACAAAGCAACTCCGAAAGAATTCTTCCCTAACAAACTCATAGTCTTTCCAAAGGACATTGAGATGGGTAATGAAGAAAGTGAACTGTTTGAGTCAATTTTGATCGAAAATAAAATTTAATAAAAACTGTGTCAAAATATATAAATTTGTTTTGAGGAATTGGGACCAAAATATAATTTCATAAAATTGCAGGGGTCTTTATGACAAAAAGGACCAAGTCGTAATAATTCTAAAATTTTTTGGGTCTTTATTGAATAAATTTTTCAGGGGCTTATTTGCAAATCATTCGAAAAAATTAGACCAAAATATAATTTCATATGCTCTATGGGATTTCTCGTAAACAATTATGTTTGTGAAAATTTTTAATTTTTTTGGGTCAGTTTTGAATAAAATTTTGACTTGTTTGAAAATAAACTTTTTTGAGGGACTTTTTGTATAAAAGTCAAAAATTTAAGATGTTGTGTGTGAAAGTTAGAAATTTTAGGTATCTATTGATAAATATAAAATTTTGAGAGGTTTTTATTCACAAATCCAAGATTTTGCGACGATCAATTCTGGTCCGATTGAAGGCCACATTTGCATCAAAATCCATTCGCATAGCAAATAATATCTGGAAAATTCATCATTCGAACAAGGTGCTGATGGAATCTCTACATTTCCAAAAGGCTAAGGAAATGAATGAAGAAAATCAGTAGAAACCCAGAAGATCCCGGGATGGTGGTGAAGAAAGTTTGTTAAGTGCAAAGTGCCTCAGTGACTTGAAGCATCGAGAAGTGAAAGAACAGAAGTAATAAGAATAAGATGGCTCAGCCAGATGAATACGTTGTCAAGAAATCAGCTATTCATGAATACATCGATGCTATAGATGATTATGTACAGGGATAAAGAAACAAACCAACTCTTGAAGAATCCTTCCCCGACAAACTCAAAGTCTTTCCAGTGGTCTCGATATGGGGAATGAAGAGAGTGAACTGTTTGAGTCAATTCCGACCAAAAATCAAATTTAGTGAAAATTGAGACAAAACATAAAAATTTGTTTTGAGTAATTGGGACCAAAATATAATTTCATAAATTTTATGGTTCTTTTTGACAAAAAGTAACAAGTCGTAATAATTATGAAATTCTTAGTGTCCTTTCTTAATAAAATTTTTTAGGGGACTTATTCACAAATTATTATGAAAAATTAGACAAAAATATAATTTTATACGCTCTATGGGCTTTTTTATTAAAGTTTCTCCTTGTGAAAATTTCGAAATTTTGTGGTTCTGTTTTGAATAAAATTTGGACTTGTTCGGAAATAAAAATTTTTGAGGGACTTATTAATAATAGTCAAAACTTTAAGGTGTTTATGTGTGAAAGTTAGAAATTTTAAGCATTTATCTCAAATATAAAATTTTCAAATGTTAAATATAAAATTTTCAGAGGTTTTTATTCCCAAATCCAAGATTTTGTAGCAATCAATTTTGGTCCAATTCAAGGCCACATTCGGATCCAAATCCATTCGCATAGTAAATAATATCTTGAAAATTCATCATTCCAACAAGGCACTTATGGAATGCCTGCATTTCGAAAAGGCTAAAGAAATTAAAGAAGAAGATGACTGGAAACCTTGAACATCCTTGGATGGGGATGAAGCAAGTTTCATAAGTGCAAATTGCCTAAGCTACTTGAAGCACCAAGAAGAGAAAGAACAGAAGTAATAACAATCAGTTGGCTCAGCCAGATGAATACAATGTCAAGAAAACAACTATTCTTGAATACATCAATGCTATAGATGAATACGTTGAGCGAGAAAGAAACAAAGCAACTCCGAAAGAATTCTTCCCTAACAAAATCAAAGTGTTTCCAGAAGGACATTGAGATGGGTAATGAAGAAAGTGAACTGTTTGAGTCAATTTTGATCGAAAATAAAATTTAAGAAAAATTGAGTCAAAATATATAAATTTGTTTTGAGCAATTGGGACCAAAATATAATTTCATAAAATTGCAGGGGTCTTTCTGACAAAAAGGACCAAGTCGTAATAATTCTAAAATTTTTTGGGTCTTTATTGAATAAATTTTTTCAGTGGCTTATTTGCAAATCATTTGAAAAAATTAGACCAAAATATAATTTCATATGCTCTATGGGATTTCCCGTAAACAATTATGTTTGTGAAAATTTTTAATTTTTTTGGGTCAGTTTTGAATAAAATTTGGACTTGTTTGAAAATAAACTTTTTTGAGGGACTTTTTTATAAAAGCCAAAAATTTAAGATGTCGTGTGGGAAAGTTAGAAATTTTAGGTATTTATTGATAAATACAAAATTTTGAGAGGTGTTTATTCACAAATCCAAGATTTTGCGACGATCAATTCTGGTCCGATTGAAGGCCACATTTGCATCAAAATCCATTCGCATAGCAAATAATATCTTGAAAATTCATCATTCGAACAAGGTTCTTATGGAATCTCTACATTTCCAAAAGGCTTAGGAAATTAATGAAGAAAATCGGTAGAAACCCTGAAGATCCCGGGATGGTGGTGAAGAAAGTTTGTTAAGTGCAAAGTGCCTCAGTGACTTGAAGCATCGAGAAGTGAAAGAACAGAAGTAATAAGAATAAGATGGCTCAGCCAGATGAATACGTTGTCAAGAAATCAGCTATTCATGAATACATCGATGCTATAGATGATTATGTACAGGGATAGAGAAACAAACCAACTCTTGAAGAATTCTTCCCGACAAACTCAAAGTCTTTCCAGAGGTCTCGATATGGGAAATGAAGAGAGTGAACTGTTTGAGTCAATTCAGACCAAAAATCAAATTTAATGAAAATTGAGTCAAAACATAAAAATTTGTTTTGAGTAATTGGGACCAAAATATAATTTCATAAATTTTATGGTTCTTTTTGACAAAAAGTAACAAGTCGTAATAATTATGAAATTCTTAGTGTCCTTTCTTAATAAAATTTTTTAGGGGACTTATACACAAATTATTATGAAAAATTAGACAAGAATATAATTTCATACGCTCTATGGGCTTTTTTATAAAAGTTTGTCCTTGTGAAAATTTCGAAATTTTGTGGTTCTGTTTTGACTAAAATTTGGACTTGTTCGGAAATAAAAATTTTTGAGGGACTTATTAATAATAGTCAAAACTTTAAGGTGTTTATGTGTGAAAGTTAGAAATTTTAAGCATTTATCTCAAATATAAAATTTTCAAATGTTAAGTATTTATTTTAAATATAAAATTTTCAGAGGTTTTTATTCCCAAATCCAAGATTTTGTAGCAATCAATTTTGGTCCAATTCAAGGCCACATTCGGATCCAAATCCATTCGTATAATAAATAATATCTGGAAAATTCATCATTCCAACAAGGCACTTATGGAATGCCTGCATTTCGAAAAGGCTAAAGAAATTAATGAAGAAGATGACTAGAAACCTTGAACATCCTTGGATGGTGATGAAGCAAGTTTCATAAGTGCAAATTGCCTATGCTACTTGAAGCACCAAGAATAGAAAGAACATAAGTAATAACAATAAGTTGGCTCAGCCAGATGAATACAATGTCAAGAAAACAACTATTCTTGAATACATCAATGCTATAGATGAATACGTTGAGCGAGAAAGAAACAAAGCAACTCCGAAAGAATTCCTCCCTAACAAACTCAAAGTCTTTCCAAAGGACATTGAGATGGTTAATGAAGAAAGTGAACTGTTTGAGTCAATTTTGATCGAAAATCAAAGTTAGTAAAAATTGAGTCAAAATATATAAATTTGTTTTGAGCAATTGGGACCAAAATATAATTTCATAAAATTGCAGGGGTCTTTATGACAAAAAGGACCAAGTCGTAATAATTCTAAAATTTTTTTGGTCTTTATTGAATAAATTTTTTCAGGGGCTTATTTGCAAATCATTCGAAAAAATTAGACCAAAATATAATTTCATATGCTCTATGGGATTTCTCGTAAACAATTATGTTTGTGAAAATTTTTAATTTTTTTGGGTCAGTTTTGAATAAAATTTGGACTTGCTTGAAAATAAACTTTTTTGAGGGACTTTTTTATAAAAGTCAAAAATTTAAGATGTTGTGTGTGAAATTTAGAAATTTTAGTTATTTATTGATAAATATAAAATTTTGAGAGGTTTTCATTCACAAATCCAAGATTTTGCGACGATCAATTCTGGTCCGACTGAAGGCCACATTTCCATCAAAATCCATTCGCATAGCAAATAATATCTTGAAAATTCATCATTGGAACAAGGTTCTTATGGAATCTCTACATTTCCAAAAGGCTAACGAAACGAATGAAGAAAATCAGTAGAAACCCAGAAGATCCCGGGATGGTGGTGAAGAAAGTTTGTTAAGTGCAAAGTGCCTCAGTGACTTGAAGCATCGAGAAGTGAAAGAACAGAAGTAATAAGAATAAGATGGCTCAGCCAGATGAATACGTTGTCAAGAAATCAGCTATTCATGAATACATCGATGCTATAGATGATTATGTACAGGGTTAGAGAAACAAACCAACTATTGAAGAATTCTTCCCCGACAAACTCAAAGTCTTTCCAGAGGTCTCGATATGGGAAATGAAGAGAGTGAACTGTTTGAGTCAATTCCGACCAAAAATCAAATTTAATGAAAATTGAGTCAAAACATAAAAATTTTGTTTTGAGTAATTGGGACCAAAATATAATTTCATAAATTTTATGGTTCTTTTTGACAAAAAGTAACAAGTCGTAATAATTATGAAATTCTTAGTGTCCTTTTTTAATAAAATTTTTTAGGGGACTTATTCACAAATTATTATGAAAAATTAGACAAAAATATAATTTTATACGCTCTATGGGCTTTTTTATAAAAGTTTCTCCTTGTGAAAATTTCGAAATTTTGTGGTTCTTTTTTGAATAAAATTTGGACTTGTTCGGAAATAAAAATTTTTGAGGGACTTATTAATAATGGTCAAAACTTTAAGGTCTTTATGTGTGAAAGTTAGAAATTTTAGGCATTTTTCTTGAATATAAAATTTTCAAATGTTAAGTATTTATTTTAAAGATAAAATTTTCAGAGGTTTTTATTCGCAAATCCAAGATTTTGTAGCAATCAATTTTGGTCCAATTCAAGGCAACATTTGGATCCAAATCCATTCGCATAATAAATAATATCATGAAAATTCGTCATTCCAACAAGGCACTTATGGAATGCCTGTACTTCGGAAAGGCTAAAGAAATTAACGAAGAAGATGACTAGAAACCTTGAACATCCTTGGATGGTGATGAAGCAAGTTTCATATGTGCAAATTGCCTAAGTTACTTGAAGCACCGAGAAGAGAAAGAAGAGAAGTAATAACAATAAGTTGGCTCAGCCAGATGAATACAATGTCAAGAAAATAACTATTCTTGAATACATCAATGCTATAGATGAATACGTTGAGCGAGAAAGAAACAAAGCAACTCCGAAAGAATTCTTCCCTAACAAACTCAAAGTCTTTCCAAAGCACATTGAGATGGGTAATGAATAAAGTGAACTGTTTGAGTCAATTTTGATCGAAAATCAAATTTAATAAAAATTGAGTCAAAATAT
>RXID01014857.1:0-56136 GCA_005019695.1 Trichopus zeylanicus subsp. travancoricus | reverse complement strand
TGCTTGTTGTCAGTTGACTTCATTTGAATATGGTGTTTGACTGACAACTATTCAAGTTTAAACCTACCTTAGTTCAATTTTAAATGGTTAATGACCTGGGCTAATGTTGACCATTTCTGATTTAATAATTGATGCCCTTTTTTTTATTTGTTTTTGATTGAATTTGAGGTGTTGTCGATGGCCTTGAGCTTGTTGTCGACTGACTCCAATTGATTTTAGTTTCATTTGGCTCAGACTTCGTTTTGGTTTGAGTTTGATTTGATTTAATTCGATGTTGAGCCTTGATTTTGTTTTAACTTTGATTTGAATCCATTCGATGTTCATACTTAATTTTAGTTCTAGAATATTTTGATTCTATTCGATGATCAAACTTGGTATTAGTTCAAGTATGATTTGATTCAATTCATTGTTTAAACTTTATTTTGGTTTAAGTTTAACTTGGTTTGATTCAATCTGGGGCCGAGTTTGACTTATTTAATGGATCCCTATCAAACCTTAGATTTGATCCTTGGTTTTGATCCTTATCAAGGTCTTGTTGAGCCCCTAATAGATTTTGGATTTAACCCTTATTAGGTTCTTATTGGACCCTTATTGGATCTTGGATCCAATCTTTATTGAGTTCTTATTGGATCCTTATTAGATCTTGGATCTAAACCTTATTAGGCCCTTAATTAATCTCGGATCCAACTCTTAATGGGTTTTTATTGGATCCTTATTAGATCTTGGATCCAACTATTAATGGGTTTTTACTAGAGCCTTAATGGATCTTGGATCTAATTCTTAATGGGTTCTTATTGGATCCTTAATATATCTTAGATCCAACACTTACCAAGTTCTTATTGGATCCTTATTTGATCTTGGATCCAACCCTTATTATGTTCTTATTAGATCCTTAATAAATTTTATATCTGATGCTTTTTGCATCTTCAATGGATGCTAAATAGATTTTGGATCCAACCATTACTGGATCTTTGATAGATCATTAATATATTTTGTATCCAATCCTTATTGGATCTTTAATGAATCCTAGTTCAACTCTTATTTGATTTGGTGTTTAACCCATGTTGGAATCTTCTCAGATCTAGGTTTGATCCTTTAATGGCTCCACATTCAATCGATGTTGGACTCTTATTAGGTTTGGATTCAAGTTCAACTTGGTTCTAGTTTAATCTTGACTTTGTTCTTGTTTAGGTTTGACTTGATTATGGTTCTAGCACAACTTGGTTCTAGTTCAAGTTTGATCTGGTTCTGATTCATGTTCAACCTAGTCCTAGTTCATATTTAACTTAGTTCAAATTTTGTTTTAGTTTAGGTTTATACTTGATTCTTTTTGTTTTGCCTCAAGTTTAAACATGATTTGGTTTTAATCAATTTAATTTGATTTATGGTAGTGTTTAAGAAAGAATCTCTTAGGCTAAAGATATAATAATTATATTCCTAAATAAGTCCCTTAAGCCAACCTAAATTACGATATTCGAGTTCGTAAAGGAATCCCTTAGGTTAGTAATGCGACATTCGAACTTTCAAAGGAATCCCACTGGCTTGAAATATAGTGTTCAAGTTCCTTAAGAAATTTTTTAGACCAAAAATATGATAGTCAGTTTTTCGAAGGAATTCCTTAAGTTAAAAAAAGAAAATATGACAATTAGGTTTTTGAAGGAATCCGTTAGGTTAGAAATATAGTGTTCAGGTTCCCGAAGGAGTCCCTTAATTAAGAAATATGGTGTTCGGTGAAAGAATCTCTTTGGCTAAAAACGTAACGAGCGAGTTCCCAAATGAATCCCTTAACCTTATAAGTGAGGCAATTTGGTTTATAAAAAAATCCATTAGGCTTAAAAGTAAAATGGCCAAATTTCTGAAAGAAACCCTTAAACCTTAAAATAGGTAATTGGGTTTCTAAAGGAATTAGTTAAATCTAAAAATGATTGGTGCATATGAAACACAAATTGAGACAGAGGAATAACAAAAAAAATAAAATAAAAATTTTTTCTGGCTTGCTTTTTTCCACCCAACATGGCCCTCCCTTTTTCTTCAACTTTTTTTAGTACTTTTTGCAGCAACTCTTATTTTCTTTTTTTTGTTTTTGTCTTTTCTATTTTTCTTCCTTCTCCTTCTTTTTCACTTAAAATTCTTCTCCACCATAACTCCTCCCGTGGCCGATCTCTCCATCCATCTTTCCCTCACTGAGCCAACCCCAAGCTCCATCTCCTCCCCTTCCCCATGGCCAGATCTTGCTAGGGCTTGGCCAGATCTGGCCAACCACAATGGCAACGGACCATGGAGGTGGCTGGTGGCGAAAGGCGCAAAGAGGGACAAATCTAGCATTGTATGCATGGCGTGGGTCAGCATAGCAGGGATGTCCGGCAGTTGTGAGGTGGTTGCACTGTGTGATGGTGAGGAGGGCAGTGAATGCTACCACATCGACGGTGAAAACATGGCTAGGGCTTTGTTGTACAGTGGGGCTTTTGGCTAGATGTTTCGGCCAGGAGCTCCTGCTGAAACTACTTCATGCATGTGGTGATCAGCACCAGAGGTTTAAAGTAGTAATGGTGATTGCTATTGGACGTGATTTGTTGTAGTGTGGTGGTAGTAAGAGCAAGTGGTAGCTAGTTCAGAAGGCCAAACATGAAGGTTAGTTTACTTCATGGTTTAGATGATCAAACCCTTGGCAAACTCGTGCAGTCGTGGACAGGCGGGGGGGCCGGGGGGTGGGTGTGTTGTAGGACATGGCAGGAGGGTGTAACAAGTGAGCATGATGACATGAAGGATGATGCGGAGAAGAAGGCAAAAATCACCATAGATAAAAAATGAAGAAAGTGAAGAGATTCGAAGCTTCACCCTTTTCTTTCCTTTTTTTTTTTCTGAAATTCATTGGCTGGACTTTTGCTAGTTCTAATCTCCTCCTTGCCATCTCTTCTCTGATTTATTGCTCTCCCCTCCTTTTTTTTTTTGCAAAATTAGAGGTCCTTTCTATAGCAATTAAGAAGATAATGGATTGAGATCTCATTTAAATTTTGAATTGGAGATGTGGATAACGATTAGATGATGATTTTCCATTTTAATTTAGATGAGGAGGAAATTCTCCATTTTGATTTGGATGAGGAAAATATCCTTCATCTAGTTCAAATATAAGATTGTGGGTGAGATTATGCCACTTTATGAAATTACAAAATTCAGGGGGTTATTTACAATTTTTTTGCATTAGGGGCTACTTTATAATTTTGAAAAATTCAAGGACTTATTTACAAAGTTGGTCATAGAGACTTATTCCTAAAATTTTAAAATTTTTAATGTCCTTTTTATAAAATTTTGTTTATAAAGTAATGAAATTTGGATTAATTTGTAAATTAAAATCTTCATGAGGCTAGTTGTAATTTTTCCAATATCAAACTTACAATTTAATATTTCATGAAGGATTTATTTGTAAAAGATAAAGATCTAGGGATTGATTTGTAAATATAAATTTTTGATGGATTTATTTGCAAACTTTAGGTTTTGTTGTGATTAATTTATAATTGGAAGATTTCTTTAGATTTTTCGCAAAAACTTTCATACGAGGGACTTATTTATAAGAAAAATTTAATCAAGAATCTATTTGTATAAATGTTTATTTTTTTCATTTTGGCCCAAATTTTTAATGAGTTTTGGGTTTAATTTTCATTTAAGAATGAATGCACTACAATGTAATGTGATTTGGAGATCATCCACTCTTACCCCACGGCCCTTGCTTCACTCTTGGGGATTTTAACTCTCTACTAGAGTGTCATTTCATTAGTGAAGCCAATCTCTTTATGCTTCCTCTTGCACCAATCAACAAGATGAACTACAATCTGGAGTTTGAGTTTTTCAATCATTTCAAACAATCTTGGAGTGGATTACAAGTAGAAATTTGGAAGAACATAATATAATTTAAGCTCACACAAAGTTCTCTCAAGATTGACAGAAAGGGAAATGAAAATTTGCTTGAGATTGGAAGGTTTAGAGTACTTTGAAATCTAGAGAGCTAGGAGGTCTTTGATCTCTTTTTCACAAAGATTTAGAACTTATAAGACTATTTAGAGAAGCACCTTCTACTCTATTTATACTTTATGGGTTGAATCTAGCTTTTGGAGGTGAAATTCCATAACTAGGTTTGCTCCAACGGTCAAAAAAGTAGCCGTGAGTCACACAGAAATCACGAACCAATCGACCGCTTGGATAATCAATTGATTAGTTCTGTTCAACCAAAACTGATCACATGCACAATTGGCATTCGATTCTAAACTGATCATCCTGGAATTAGACTTGGTTTTATAGTTGGTTGTTTGGTTTCCAATTGGTCATCCAATTCTACTTAGGCTCAGAAGCTTTGATTTTCTATTCTGACATAATCGATCATCCACTTATCCAAGTGGATGTCTAGTTCTGCCAAAAAAGCTCTATTAAGAGCTTCCTATAGAACCTATATAACAAAGAACTCTAAATAATTAATCTTAATTTTTGACTCGACTAAAAAATAAAAGAAAAGCTAAACTTAGCCAATGTCAAGTTCGTGAATTGCTTTGACTTTGTCCATATCATCCTTGAATCTTCAAGTTGTTGTAGACATCTGCAAGCCACTTCAAGCCATTCTATGATTTCATCAAGCCATACTCATCGATCCACCGTCATGCTACTCTTTCTTTGAAGCTTTCAAGTATACTGTTGATAGCTTTAAATACTTTGGCTAAAAGTACAACTTAAGTAAATATCAAATATAGTTTGTTCAACATCAAATATAGTTTGTTCATCATAAAAAAAACTTGAAATTAAAGCACCAAATAAGGGCATAATATGTATATGTCACAATAATATCACATTGTATAGTTCTCCCCCCTCTTGACATAACCAAAAAGGGGTACAATATAGGGATGAAAAATGATAGTCTCCCCTGTAAAGGAATGAACATAACTTGTATATGAGCTAATCCATCATCATAAGCAAAATAGTAACAAAATAATATATGCAATAGTATCAAAATACCACCACAAACTGTATACAACCTCCCCCTTAATTGATGCATTCTAAGAATTTGATATCCAAGGGGCAAAGAAAAAAAATCAAAGTATCCCTAAGAAAAACCACATATAGTGCAAATATCCATAATTTCAAGTCAAAAGTGACATCTAAAGCATAATCCATAATCCACCATCCAAAACACCCAAGTCCAAAAGCTCCATAAAATCAGCATAAATGCAATAGAGAGAATCTAAGGATCCTGTCCGAGAGCTATGTGATCGAGCAAGGTGTGTAGCATCTCAGTGACTTCATCCCGGAAGCCATCAACAAAGGTTTAGAGGCATGTCACATTGTTAGCCGTGCTCCTTGCAAAGTCCTCTAAATGAGCGAGCCTCTCGGTGAAGCCAGAATTGGAGCCTAAAGATGTAGCAATTGAAGGTGCAGCCTAGTCGTATCTTGCTCCCTAGCCTTTCTCTGTAGCAGCGATCTTGTCCTCCTCATCTAGCTCTTCATCACTCTCAGGTCCACAAACCCAAATGCCATCACACTGGCAAAAGCCTATTCGATAGATGGTAAAGCAGGAGAAGGAATCAAAAGATGGGATAAAAAGAGAGGTTACACTAAGGGATAAGAGCTCTAAAGTTTCTAAGAATCAAAGTAATGAGCCAAGGGTAGTGTGAATATCTAATATACTAGGCCATATGGTAAATAATGATATAAGGTAAGCAAACCATACACCTAGTCAAAAGACAGAAAATAAGATACAACTCAGTAAACAAAGCCTCATTCCTATTTCCATCCTTCAGAAGGAGGGTATTGGTCAGGAGCTGATGGATCATGTAGGCTCTAGATGGGAAGAGGTTGACTGAAGCTTCTGCATGGCATCACTCCAATTTCCCTAAACAACGGTTTCAATAATAGACTGATACGAGGGAAGTCAGTCAGACCATCTGCTAGTAGGAATCAATCTCTCCCCTACTGCAAGTATACCAAGGATGGAGCCTAGGCCTATAGGGGTAAGAGGCATGTTTTTATTGCCATAGTAGGTGTCAAAGGTGTGATTATGTTCATCAAAGGTTGCAATGGAATAAAAGATTCAAACATTGTATTCATGGTATGTTTCATGTCTAGTTACTAGTGATGTTTAGCTTTGAGCATCAAACAAGAGTCTACGATTCAAACAATCTAGATCATTGAAATCAATAGTGCATGGAACCACAATATGAGAAGATGAAAACTTGGTTTGGAAGTGAGTAAAGGTTTCAAGTGAACTAAGTTTAGGAGGGAAAGGTTCATTAACAAGAAAAGAAGAAGATCTTTCAACTTTCCTCTTCTTGGAGGCAAGATGCTTGAACCGTGGGAGCCATGAGGAGAGAAGGAATGAAAGGGAGGCAAGAGAGGAAGGAGTAGCAAAAGGGGATGGGCTAAATCGAGAAGAAAGGCCTTAGATCACTTGGAGTGGTTGCCAGGAGAGCTTACAAGAAATGACATGGATGACAACTCCAAGGTTCAAGATATCCACCTTCATTTTATGACAAAGGATTATGAGAGTGAGAAGTATGAGGTACAAAATTATGACTTTGATGAATTACTTGAATCATTTCATGAGTTGCATGCCAAATTTGAAAAATTATTTTTGAAGCATGGATCTTTAAAAATAGAGTTTTCATCAATTTCATCTAACCTTAAATCCTTGAAAATTTAGAATGATCATTTGATTTCAAAGAACTTATCTCTTGAAACTAAACTTCATATTTTGCAAAATAAGAATGAGTTTTTGAGAAAGAGCATATCTAGTTTTACTTGTAATATGAAGAAGCAATTTCCAAATATTTTCATATATGTTCTTCTTCATAAAATTTGACCTGTCATTATTGTTCTTATAGGGTCATGTCTCCACTTATTACATAATTAGAAGAAATGCCAATTTCAAACAAGTTTGGGTACCAAAGAATGTGATTCGAAAAATTGTAGAATCCAAACAAGTTTGGGTTCTAAAATCCTCTCTAACTTAGGCTAATGTATTTAGCTACGGATGTCACTTGTCTTTGAATATATATCTTTTAGTCATCCTCTAGCTAGGTTAGTTTAAGTTGAGTATTTATGCTTTCAATTTCTTTCATATTTCTTTTGTGTTGATCTCACTTGCAATAACTCTCTATGTTCATACTTGATCATATACTACTAATCTTTTGTCGAAAGATAACCATATTGTATTTTGCAAAAAATGAAGAGGAGATTCATATAGATGAAATCCCAACAAGCTTCAAAGGTTACATAACTACTCGGGGTAATCTTAAACTCTTCTACTCTTATTGGCTTTCAATTAATCCAATGCTCTTACGTATAAATTTTAAGATTTTTTATAGAGAATATGGATTGTTTCGGGATAATAAATAACTCTTAGAACTATTTTAGTTGAGGCTTCATGTATCGTAAACAGGGAAGCATGTATGTGATTTTTCAAATAGTTTTTAACCCATCCATGCATTTATCAAAGGGGGTTTTTATTATCTCAAATATTGATTACATTGGATTTTGTTAAACTATTAGTTTGAGGCTAGTAGATAGGATATATCTTGCTTATTTTTCAAAATTTTTATATCACTTGATTCATGATTTTAGGGTAGATATATTACAACTATTGCTATTGTTACTCTATGCTCCATGCTTAATACAATGCATTTATTTAGGGGCCCTTTGATGATGTCAAAAGGGGGAGAACAATATGATGCATAGTTTCATGACTTGTTAAACTCAATTGTACTTTAATTTAATTATGTCAAAAGCATGTCTTGTTCATTTCATTGTCACAGATTTTAACATGCTTACTATGCATAGTTTATTATCATCAAAAAGGGGGAGATTGTTACCCTTTAGATTTTGATGATGATCAAACTAGAGTTTAACAAGTTTATCTAGTAATGATAAGTTTTAGGATTATCAATGATTATCCAACCTCAAGAATCATCAAGCCTCAAGATAAAGCCCATTAGATAATGAAGACGATGACTCAAAGATAAACAGAATGATAATTTGAAGATGAAGCTTGAAGATCAAAATGAAAGCTCAAAGATGCTCAAAGTGGGAGATCAACTCAAGGCTCATAAGTTTAGAATTTTTCATTTTTTTGTGTTGAGTCAAGGATTTGATAGTTAGTATATTTGAGCTTTTATTTAATACACAAACTCATCTTGGAATGCCTTCATCAGCCTATTATTTCTATCCAAGATCAGTTATGAGTTGATGCCATTTGGGAACTAAAATTACAATGAACTAGTAGGTTTTTCTATCAAATTTGGATTCCCAAACTTCCAAGTTTGGATGCCTGACTCTAGTAAAAATGACCCTGAAATTACTCATAGCTTTAGATGCCCAAAGGTTTAAATGTTGTAACTTCTAAATTTTTTATGTTTAGAGTTTGGATGCCTGGTGTTTTGTTCCGATGCCTAAACCAATGATTGTTGGGTGCCTGAATCTAATTAGTGGAAAATTGAGACTCTAACATCAGCTAATAATAGCTAGATAAATTTTGACCGTTAGGATGTTCAAATGCCTGAACCTCAAGGTTCGGACAATTGAACTCGGTAGCGATAGTTAGGGCTAATTCTGAAATGGCTAATTTCTCACCCCAGTGGGTATATATGTTCTTGGGGATTCTTTGCTCAAGAGGAAAAATGAAATTTCAATATCTTTAGAGAAAGATCTAAGTTCCCTAAGCTATCTAGCCTCAACAAGAGCTCAAATACATTTTAACTTTGATATCCTTATTGCCTTTGTATTCAATTTTTAAGTGACTCTTGTTGTGAAGTTTTTCTTTTCTTTGTTCTCCATTTTCTATCCTTGTAAACACTCCTAGGTTGTTAGGAGTATGAGAGAGTCAAGCTCCGGATTGGAGTGGCACTTGCTCGGTTGAAGCAAGGGATTATAAGGGGGGTGGCTTCACCTGTGAAGTGACAACTCTCGTGGAGAGTCCAAGTCCTCAATATCGAAGCAAGGGCTATGGAGTAGGCATGGTTGGTTGCTGAAACATGTAAAAATCAGGATGCCATCTTTACTTATTTACTTTATTACATTTGTGATTGATTTATTGATTGAGGACTTATGCCCTTTTTCCATTGGATTATGAATTTTGTTTCAACATTAAAAATTGAGATTTATATTATGAAACCTAATTCACCCTCCCTTCTTAGGTTGCCATTTTTTATTTCAAATAAATCCTTCATAGCCCCGTGGAGAACTTATTATTTGTAGTTATGACGTTCAAGCTAAAAAATGTTGGAACGTCATGTCAATGCATCATAATTGCAATTTTCCATGAAATATGGAAGTGTACATAGATGATATCCTAATCAAGTCCCAAATTCACGAGGGGACTAAATTTTTTGAATAGTCAATATGAAGCTAAATTTTTTAGTTGATCTATAGTGCAAGTTTAACTAAAATTTTAAAATCCTAGATCACTAATATTGTGATACTAGAGTTTTGGGCTTTGTCAAAGTGTTTTAGAGTTTCTGTGGGTTGTGATGAGGCGTAGGTTAGTGGAAATCATGGTGAAGAGTTGATGGTAGAGGTTTGCTTATATTTTTGGTTGGGAAAAAAGTGAGCCCTACCTAGGTTCATATGCCAGTTAGCTAGTGTATGGGTTGTACCATACAATAGTTGTATGGTGTATGATTTAAATCATATGCCAAAGTACTAGCATAGGCTTTATTTCATATGCTAGAACAATATTCAATACACTAGGATTGTGGTTCATTTTACATGGAAATTCCATACTTCTTTTTTTGAACTATTTTAAATGGGTTCAACCATGTTCTAGGGTAAAGAATGCTAAGTTTCTTTTCTTGGTTTAACTTAGCAACTATCTCAACCCAAATTGCATGGATTTTCGACTTAGAAAAATAAGAAAATTCAGCTCATGATAGTAAGTAATTTCAGGTCAAAATGTAAGGAATTTTTAGCTCATGATATAGGGTAAATAGCTTAAAATGTTGAGGATCTCTAGGTTTAGATAATTAGCTCAACAAAAATGGTTTGGGTCAAGGTTGTAGTGAAGATTAATGAAATGCAAAAAAGGTGGGTATCTATAGTTTCCCCTCACTTGTTGAGGTGCTAGGAGAAATAAAGTACATGTCCATTGGTAAAATGATAACTACCTTTGAGGATTAACATAATTGATTTTCTCCTAACTAGCTTATTGGCTTCAAATGGGTTGAGATGTCAATTTAACTAGGGTTGTGGATTGATCTAGGGGTTCATAAGCTTGCCTATGACCATTCCATGAGGTAACGAGTAATGGGAACACGCCAAATATCTCTCATGGCTCAAGGATAGCTATGAGGGAATTTGATAGAGCCTTTCCTATCACTATTCCTTCAAGGGATCATTTAGATGAAATAAAAGTGGCTAATGGGGACATGTCAAGGATATTTTGTTCTCTTGTGATACAAAAATAGCTTTGAGAGCTTTTGGTGGAACTTTTCCTTCTGCTATACCATGAAGAGATAGTTTTGTTTGAAGTTGACGAGCTAATTAGGATTGAGATGTCAGGTAATTGAGTGCTAGCTTATTTTTGTTGTAGCTACTGAGGATCTTGAGGAAAATGCATGCATTCTGGGGTAAATGCAATGTGATGATAGCATTAAAAGTGCAAATATTTCTAATGCAAATAAAAGATTGTCAACCATCGATTAAGACAAAGGGTCCTGATGAAGAGGGTTGTACCACTCTAACCTTCCCCATATGGAGGTTTTGGAGAATATGTCCTATGTGGAGTGAGTTTGATATAGCTTTTCTATGCTACACTCTTCTTTATGGTGGAGGTGTGGTTGATGTCATCTTTGTGGGGTTAGTGATGTGTTTGTTACATGACAGAATGCTGGTGACTTGGGTCCATGGGCGGGGTTATGCAAATTTGTTTGTTTTGTCACAAACTTGTTGGCACATCTTCTATGTGGTAGGGTACAGTCCACTATCTTCTAAAATTTGTTTATTTTTATATGCCAACATTTGGTGTATTTTTTTGGATGATACACAAGCTGGCAAGCATATTTTCTAGAAATATTCTAGTTGGTAGGCATATTTTTTGAAGATAAGCTAGTTGGTTGTTGGTTTTTTTTTCTTTTTTGCTTTCAGGAAGTTGCATAACTCTCACTTTGTACTTGGTCTTTTTGGTGTATGGTCTATATCTCATGCCATCTATTTGGCTTACTTTTCCTTCTTAGACTCTAACTTATTTTTTAGAATTCCAATATAACTTCTTTTTTTAAAAATCCAACTCTCAAACTATATATAACGTGTTTGTGTGTAGCATAGTGTTCTCCTTCTTCTTCTATATTTCTCTTCTTCCAACCATGAATCTGAACCTCCTCTTAAATTTTGAGTTCTCCTTCAAAAATCAGCTGAGGCACATTGCCAATACTCTAATTGATGATGAGGTAAGTTTTCTCTTCCTCTTCCCCTCTTTTTAGTCTCTCTTTCCCTCTATTTCTTTATTGTGGTTGATATTTATTGAAGGATGTTTCTCTCTTGCAAGTCATTAAATTGGTCTCTTCTTGGCTCTACCATGGAGAGATGGAATCCTACCACCCATATCTTTTTCATTTTTCATGGGGAGATGCTCCAAGCTCTAGAGGAAGTGAGCTATTTCTAGGTTTCAAAGAGGTGGGGAATTTTTCTATTCCAAAATGAGAGTAGTATTAGTTTTGGATTGAGGGCTTTCATCACTATTCTTCTAAATCATCTTATATGTGCTAAGGAGATTTCTTCATCTTATGCCAAGAAGTCAAGCGAACTTGTCCTTCATGAAGTGTGGAAGAGGAGCCACCCTTTACTTACTATAAATTCTGGACATTAGCATCATCACGAGATGTTCAATGCTATGCTAGTCCTTTGTAGATCATACCTGTTTATTAATGGGATAGGTACTATTGGTGCTTTAGAGGTGGACATGACTGCAAGCTCTTTACTCTTCTTCAACCTCTCTTGGCTTGCTTGATTGAAGGGTTGGATTCAGCTACCTATGGTGGGGATTTTTGTGGGTGTGTCTTGTTCCTTCAACTTTGTCTTGAACATCATTTCCTTGCAACTCAAGGAGACTATGCCAAGCATAGCTAGGAGTGGTGGAGGGCTTATTTCAACCATCTCTATAACACTCAAATCAAATTTGTTCCTACTTAAGTCATTTGTCTCTTGACCTTTAAGTGTTTCTAGAATGAATTGGTAATTGTAGGGAGCCATTACTTTGTGGGGTATTCGATCCACATATGTGTATGTATTCTCATTTGTCTTTTGTACCTCAGATGGAGCCTCATTGTCATGGCCTTGCATATGACTATCATTATGTTCTTGAAGTAAATTTTGTGCGGTCCATAGGAGTTGAAGAGTCTCTATTCCATGATCTTGAGTCTTCAAATGTTGATAGGTACATTGTCTAGTACTCAACTTATCTTCCTCCATCATTGATCAAACTGAGCAATGAAGGGGTATAAATTAATTTGATACCTTTTTATAAGAAAAATTTGACCGAGGACCTTTTTCTAAAAGTTATTTGATCCATAGGCTTATTTGTAAAGTTCTTAAAATTTTTCATTTTAGACCAAATTTTTTAAAGGAATTCTGGGCTTAATTTTGGTCTAAATATTTAGCCCACTCAACACACTTGGGCTAAACTTAGTTTGAGCCCAAATTTTCTTTCAATTCGGGTCAAAATCAAACTCAATTTTTGATCAAACTTGGTTGAGATTTAAGTCTAATTAAGACCCACATTTGAGCTATATTTTAGTGGCATTCAAGTCTCCATAGCTAACTAAATGTTGATTGGATTTGATTTTAACCAAAATTGATCCAAACAATGTCCAACCAAGAGATTATTGTGGCCAGCAAGGAAAGCCAATGGACGACCTAGTGATTGAGTTAAACTGAATGGAAGAATTTTCTTTTTTTAGCTGGTCCCTTGTCCTACATTACTATAGCATTAGGATGATTTTGTTTTAGAGGTTCTTGTTTGTTGAGTTTTAGGTGTCTTGAACTCTAATTAGAGTTTGAGTTAAAGTAGGAATCCAAAGTTGGATTTAGATTTATGATTGATTTGTAATATTAGGAGTTGTAATTAGAGTAAAACTCAGACTCAATAAGCGTCTATAAATATACTATAATACATAGGGCTTATGTGTGGCATAGTATTGAGGTTGAACTAGAGAGAAATAGAGAGAGAGGAATAGAGAGAATAGAGAGAAGAGAAAGAGAGAGAGTGTTGGCTCTCATGTTTGGGTTTTTCTAGTGCTTCTCGGTGGTCTCTCGTGGTGGTTCCTCATGGTACTCTCTTGGAGATTCTTTCTAAAGGTGGAGGCATTGCCGAGGCTTAGGGAAAGAGTTTAGTTGAGTAAGAAAGAGTGAAATCTTTCTTGTAGACTCTTGTAAAAGCCTTTATCTTTTGATAGTGGATCTCTTGCTCTCTTATCTTGTTATTTTCTTTTATCTTGTATTACTTCTCGTTCTTGTGTTGTTTGAGAACAAGGTGATTCGTGAACCTTCCACTGCGAATCCCAACAATTGGTATCAGAGTCTAGGAGCAAACAACCAAGATGGCAAAGTCCTTACTCGAGGTGGAAAAGTTTGACGGCACGATAAATTTTGCCTTATGGCAAAAGAAGATGAAAGCAGTTCTTACTTTTCAAGGTCTGCAAAAGACGTTAGATGGAAAAGAAAAGAGGCCAGTCAAGATAAGCAATGAAGACTGGAAAGAGATAGATCAAAAGGCATTGAATTTAATTATTCTAAGCCCAACTGATGAGGTTTTGTACAATGTCATTGACGAAGAGACGACGATGGACATCTGGACAAAACTCGAGAAGTTGTACATGTCAAAAAGCCTCGCGAACAAGTTCTACCTGAAATAATAATTGTACGGACTGCGTATGAGCGAAGGTACAACTATATTACATCACCTAAATACTTTCAATAAGATTATTAATGATTTGCTGAAAGTTGATGTGAAGTTTGAAGAGGATGATAAGGCATTGATTCTCCTGATGTCTCTTCCTGCTTCGTACGATCATATTGTGACCATAATTATTTATGGTAAAGAAACTCTCAAGATGGAAGATGTGACAACTAGTCTTCTTTCTAATGAGAGAAGGAAAAATTTCAACATTAATATGGAGTTTGGTGAAGGATTGGTGGCTCACGAAAGAGGAAGATTAAGAGAACATGGAGAAGACAAGCAACAGTCCAAATCAAAATTGAAGGCGAAAGTACAATGTTATTCATGTAAGAAGTATGGCCATATTAGACGGTATTGCCCTGAATGTGGGAAGATAGAGTCCTCCAATATGGCGACGACAATAGCGGATGATACTTCTTAGAATAGTGCGGATGGAGACGTTCTTGTAGTATCCACAGAAATCGGCACTTCTGGTAAGTGGATTTTAGATTCTGGTAGTTCTTATCATATTTGCTCTAGGAAGGATTGGTTTACTTCATATGAGGAGAATAAGAAGAAAAGTACTATTTGGTTGGGCGATAATTCAACTTGTGAGATCGCCGATGTGGGAACAGTCAAAATTCAGATGTTTGATGGAGCTATTCGTACTCTTACTGGGGTGAGGCATGTCCCCAAGATGCGAAGGAATCTAATTTCACTTGGTGTACTGGACTCAAAAGGATGTAATTATTCAGCAAGAGATGGAGTCATGAAGGTAACACGTGGTATTAGAATCTTGATGAAAGGTGAGAAGTGCGGCAATGTTTATCGATTAATAGGGAACACCATTGCAGGTGGAGTTTTGATAGCTACAATAGTGAAGAGGAAGCATATACTCTGAGTAATTTGATGGAAGATAAATGTTCTTCTCGAATTACTTTCACTACAATAGCAGACACAGATCATCCGAAAAACTTTCAAAAGTACAAGACTGCAGGCATGAAAAATAAATTTGAGGTTGGCTCGAGCTCGCGTCTTGCGATTAGCTGAATAAGCTAGTGGCTCAGGGGTAGAGGTTGGATGAGAGATGACGGCAGAAGATTCGTGATGGTGGCACACCCGAGTTCAAGCCAAGGTGGAGATTGTTGAGTTTTAGGTGTCTTAAACTCTAATTAGAGTTTGAGTTAAAGTAGGAATCCAAAGTTGGATTCAGATTTATGATTGATTTATAATATTAGGAGTTGTAATTAGAGTAAAACTTAGACTCAATAAGCATCTATAAATATACTATAATGCATAGGGCTTATGTGTGGCGTAGTATTGAGGTTGAACTAGAGAGAAATAGAGAGAGAGGAATAGAGAGAATGAAGAGAAAAGAAAGAGAGAGAGTGTTGGCTCTCATGTGTGAGTCTTTCTAGTGCTTCTCGGTGGTCTCTCGTGGTGGTTCCTCATGGTACTCTCTTGGAGATTCTCTTTGAAGGTGGAGGCATTGCCGAGGCTTAGGGAAAGAGTTTAGTTGAGTAAGAAAGAGTGAAATCTTTCTTGTAGACTCTTGTAAAAGCCTTTATCTTTTGATAGTGGATCTCTTGCTACCTTATCTAGTTATTTTCTTTTATCTTGTATTACTTCTCATTCTTGTGTTGTTTGAGAACAAGGTGATTCGTGAATCTTCCGCTGTGAATCCCAACACTTGTTTGGACAATACTCATCCGAATGAGGTGTAGCATGCAATTATGGATGACCTGGCATTCCCAAAATGTGGTGGTGTGTTCCTTACTTTCTCATGTTCAGTTTTCCTTATATGATTTACTCCAAATTTCTCTTATAGTTGAATGCAGAGATTCTAGATTTGACTCGGGTGAATATCATGCTCAACTTGATCATCTTGAAGAGCTTCTTCACCTTTCACAAGAGGGTTAGTCCGACTAGTGTTCATTATCGCATTCCTCTTGCCACTAATTTTTTTTCACTAATTTCATGTTTGCATCTTCTTTTAGTCAATGTGATTGATGTTCTTCTTGTTATCTTTGCCACAATTTTTTGGTATCTTTGAAAAGAAGATGGTTAAATAGCACCATTTTTTGCATGTAATATGAATGTATGAGCATTAGGGATTTTGACATTTCATGCTATCATTGCTTTTGGATACTTTTGTTAGTCATGCTCTCTTATTTGATTGGATTGGCTTGGGCTTCAAGATATGTTATCTCATTTTGTGGGTGGTTGACTAATTAGCTTTGTTTCAAACTTTCATTTTTATGCAGTGTCTTCCTGGGGAACCCATTTTAGGTTATTTCCTCTTTTCTCCATACTCTTGCATTTGGTCAATCTCCTCTCCTCAGGTTTCAGATTTCATATACCCCCTAAGCTCAATTTCTAAGGTCTACTTACCTCTGAATACCAACTAGTGCTTACTTCTTGGGTAGTCAATTTTGGTTGATGATGCATCAAGATGAGGTTGGATAAGCCTGTCAAATTTTGGTAGATGATCTAATTTTATCCCTCTCAAATTTTGATGTTTTCTTCATGGTCTCATTCCCCTTTTGAAAGGCTCAAGGTTTGCAAACTTGTGGATGCCAATCAGTACTTACTATTTGAGCTTGCCTTTACTATGTTTTTTCTAGAGGTGATCCTTTGCCTCTAGGACTGACTACTAGGGGTTATAATGTAATCCCCATCATTGGCATGGTGATTTTCCTATGGATCTCTTGTTACTTTGAGTCCTCTATCTTACTCTTCAAGCTTGCATTCCCAAGGTTGACTCAAGAGTTTTGAGTTCAATGGATAGGTATGAAGCATCTAATTCCACTCCATTTCATTATTGACATTCCTTCATCGCTTGTGTTCTTTCAGAGAGCATGCCCCTTGAGATAGAGAATTCTGTTGAAGTTTTCTTTTTCCAAGGGATGTATCTTTTTAAGTGCAAGGCGTTCCGATGGTCACAGAGTACCTCACCTTTGGAGTTGGTCAATTGATATGCATTATTGGGTTAGACATTACTGACCATATATGATCTCACCCAATTGGATTTTAGCTTTCTTGCATCCTTCAATAGAGCAATACATTTTAGCACCAAGTCTACTATTTCAAATTTTCATACAATTACCTTCTTATTGTAGTAGTGTTATAGTCACCATTGATATGCTTCTGCATTGTTGGCTACATTCTTTCATCTAGGAGCTGAAGAGGGCCTCCTACATCTTAATTATAAAATCATTTTGCATTGCAACTCTAACTAATGGAATCTAGATCTCATATGGTACTATTTCTTTCATATCGTATGTTAGTGCAAGTGAGATTTGTCCTGTGGGGATGAATATGGAAGTGTAGTAAGCCCACAAATCTTTATATAATTTGTCTATCCAATCCAATTTCCTACTAGTATGCATTGTCTTTCTAACAATTTTGGTTAGGGTCTTGTTGGTTGCTTTAGCATGGTCATTACTTGGGGGATAGTAAGGGGATAGTGATGGGGTTCAATGGAGAAGCACTTACATTGGTTGAACATTTGCTTTGATAGGAAATGTGGCCCATTATTTATGACAATCATCTTTGGTACACTAAACAACACCAAGATGTTGTGTCTAATGAATCTAACCATGCGTGCTACTTTGAGTTCTAATAAAATTTCAACTTCAACCAAATTAGTGAAGCATTTAGTTGCAATTAGTATGAATACCTTCCCTCCATTAGTAGCAATCTCTGAGAATGGCCCGATCATGTCCATAACCCACATTAAGAATCACAATAGGGCCATCATTGAGTGATGGGAAGATGATGGAGCATCAATTTTATTGATGTGAACTTAACAATTTTAGCATCTATTGACAAAGTCACCATAGTCCTTCTCTATCGTGGGCCAATAATAGCCCATTTTGATGATCTTCTTGGTGAGTATTTGGGTATTTATATGTCCACCACATACCTCCATGTGTGCTTCTTTCAAAACTTTTTTCGACTTTTTTTTTCATCCAAACATTGTAAGAGGATTTCGTCGAATGATCTTTTCTACAAGATATCACCTAAGATTATGTACCGTTATTTTGCAAAACTATCTCACGATCATTTTTGGTAGTATACTCTAGGAATGTTCTTTTCTCTAGGAAATTTGTAATGCTGTAGAACTATAAATTCCCATCATCATAGGTATTTACCATTTTCATTATGAGGAAGTAAGCTATGTCCTTGGAATTATCTCTCTTTCTCCATCTCTGGACTAGGGGATTGTTGGACACTATTACTAGTTGTGAGTTCTTCTAGAGAAGGATTTTGTCCATTTTGATGTTGCAAGGGTTGTAAAATGTTGAATCAAATGAAGTCAAAGTATATGCTAGTACATTGTTGCTTCTCAAGCCATGGGTAATTGTGACCTTCTTGAACTATTTAGCCAAGAAGAGAGATAAATTATGGTATTCTTAGAGTTTTGAGTTCTTGTTTCAGCATTGGCCCAAAACTTGTTGAATTATGAGCTTTGAATCTCTTGATCTTGAGGTATTTTGAGCCTAACGTAAGTGCCACATGCATCCCAGTGATGAGTGCTTCATATTCTACTTCATTGTTGGTACAAGAGAAGGGGAGATGATATCCTTGAGGCATGACTATTTCATTAGGGGTAACTAGGCAATGCCTATTTTGCTGCCCACATGGTTCAAGTCTCCATCAAAGTGTAGGGCCCAAGTTCAAGGATGATTTGTTTT
This sequence comes from Trichopus zeylanicus subsp. travancoricus, assembly GCA_005019695.1. Classification (NCBI taxonomy): domain Eukaryota; kingdom Viridiplantae; phylum Streptophyta; class Magnoliopsida; order Dioscoreales; family Dioscoreaceae; genus Trichopus; species Trichopus zeylanicus. The sequence continues at coordinate 37,536 of RXID01014857.1, read as the reverse complement.
TTGTAACATAACAAATTGATTCAGAAGGGGATAATTCTTGAGTGTAGTTTGCATCCAATAAGGGGAAATCATTTAGTTGGTCAGCTACAACTTGCTCCTTGACTACCTTTTTGGCAATAAATTCAAGGTCAAACTCGGCAAAAGCATTTGCCATCTTGTGATTTGTCCTGCAATACCAACTTTCCAAACATGAACTTTATTGGATCCATATAAGCTCGAATAAGAACTTTGAGAGTCATGAAATAATGTCTTATTTTCTAGGTGGCCTAGATGACCACTAGACAAGTCTTCTCTATTCTTGCATATTTTTCTCATATTCATGCATAGTTTGATTGAGGTAGTAGATTGCTCTTTTTGTCTTGCTTTCATCTTCTTGTGCTAGCATGATCCTGATTGACTCCTCTATGATAGATGTATAGGATCATAAGTTTTTTCGAGATTGATGCCATTAGATTGGATGGTATGAGGAGGTACTTCTTGAGTTGATCAAATGCTCTTTGGCACTCTAGGGTCAACATGAACTAACTCCTCCTTTGAGCAGCTTATAAAATGAGGGGCACTTTTCTAAGTGTTGAGCCATGAAACTTTAGATAAATTGCAATCTTTCAATTAATCCACAAAGTTGTTTTATATTTTTGGGAAGTGGCATTTCTATGATGGCTCTTGCTTTCATTAGATCTACTTTGATTCCCTAATTAGTTACCAGGAAACCCAATAACTTGTCTAAAAAAACTCTAAACACGTACTTCTTTGGATTCATCCTTAGTTGTCATTCTCATGCATGGTGAAGGACTCATCTTAGGGCAGAAATGTGCCCCTCATGCGTTTTGGACTTGATGAGGATACCATTTACATATCATGCCGATATGTGTTTTCTACCACAGTATCAATGTGAGGTAGTGGAAAATCATCTTTTGGAAGAACTTTGTTCAAAATCTTTGAAGTCAATGCACACCCTTATCAGCCCATCCTTCTTCTTAAGAGAAACAATGTTTGCCACCAATTTTTGGTAGAGTACAACCCGTATGAATTTGGCTTGACAGAGTTTGTTGATCTCCTCTGTTTCCTTTACTGCATGTGAGGGTGTAATCTCATCAGCTTTTGCATCTTTAGCTTCACATTGTCTTCTAGGATAATCTTGTGTTCCACTAATTCTTTGACTAGTCCTAATATTTTCTCATATATCCATGAAAAGATGTTCTTGTACTTTTTAAGGGTTGAAATGAGTTGATCTTCTAGACACTTTGACATATTTTTACTTACTAAAATGTTTCTAGGATCTTCAACCAACCCTAGATTGACTTCCTTGGTAGGTTTTGCAGATGCCTTCATCTCCTCATCCAACTTCTTTATGCTTCAACAAATTGGTAAGTCCATCCTCTCTGTATGCTTTGGTGGAATCATTGGGTTCATGTCCTTCATGTTCTTCATCTTTAATTTCATAGACTCCTAAGGAGCCCTCCAAAGGTCCCTTGTTAGGGTTTGGGTTGGGTTCATTGAGACAAGTGATGTCCTCCTTACGCTCTAAACCCTGAAGGAATGGTTGATCTAGTCTAAACACATTCTCACAAAAACTTCCTACTTCAAGTCCATTATAATAATATAATAATAAAAGAAAATAAACCTAAATTATTAGGTGAGTCTACTTCTATAGGCAACTAGGTGCCCCTTGCTTCTTTATGGGAGGCCTTCTCTCTCTGGGTGAGGCAACAAGTCATCTTCTTCATTTAGAAACAATTGATCAACCTTGCTTATGATGCATTGGAGGTTGTTTTCTTAATCAGCAACAAGTGATTGTTTGCCTTTTGGATTAATGTTAGCAACATTGGTGGGTGCGGATTGTCCAATGGTGAAATGAGATCTGAGAGTGCATATTGTAGGTGGATGTTGGTCCATACCATTAAATGAGCACAATGATCTATCTTCTTTTTTGCATCCCTTCTGTGAAAGGCCAAGACATTCCTTTCCTCTATGGGTCCCTTTTAGAAGTGGTTCATTATCTCCTTGGTTCTTCTTTCCTAAGCACTTATCGAGTTGATAACCAATCTGAATATCATGTCCCATGACTTATCGAGGTGAGGCAGATTGGAAATCAAGAAGTGAAGCCTTGGGTCTATATGATAGGATGACTTATTTTTTTCGAGTTGTAGGTTGTTTATGTGATCTTTATCAATGCATATTTGATTGAAATATGATAAGAATCAGAATTTGAATTGTTCCTACATTTGACCTCAATCTGAGTTCCAAATAGACCTAAATCATAGTTGAATTTGGCTCAAATTTGACCTAAATTATTGTAAAATTTATACTTAAATTGAGTCCCGAGTTGGACTGAGTGGATACAAAGTTATACCAAAATTAGGTCCAAAGCCAATTAAAACCTAGGACAAAAAAAAGAGAGAAAGACCTTTACAAATATGTCCCTGATCAAATCTAAATTATTAAAAATAAGTCCCTCGCCAGAAAATATTCTTACAAATAGCTCTCTAGTCAAATAAAATTATTTTAAATAGGTCCATTTATGGAAATTTTTCTTATAAATGAGTCTCTAAAAGATTTTAAAGTTACAAACAAGCACCTAACCAAATCTAGAAGTTGCAAATAAATCCCTCAAAGACTTATAGTTAAAAATAGTTCCTCGGAGGAGTTTCTCAAAACTTCTCTATAGAAAGCTAACAAAATGTGAAAAATGTAAAATTCAATATTTTACTAATTTATAAATAAGCCTCTCAAAGTTTTAAAATTACAAATAAGTTCACATTTTGTTAACTTGCAAATAAAATTTTATGAAAAGGAGCTTGAAAGTTTTTAAAATTTTACATATAAATCGTTATGACCAATTTTACAAAAAAATTCCTGAATTCTTCAAAAGCACAAATTGATCTCTAAAATAGAAACTTTTATAGATAACCCCCTAATTTTATGATTTTGCAAAAATTCTATAATTTTAAAAATATCTATATTTCATCCAACATAGTCAAATAAATTCAAAAAGAGTTTCATCCACATCCAATTCAAACAACATCAAAAATAATCATCATCCATATCCATAATGAAAATTTTCAAATGGAGATCGATCTGATTGGATCATTTAATCATCAATTATAAAATTCCTATAATCCTGCAGAAAAAAGGTAGAGAGGAAGAAGATATTAAAAAGAGAAGAGAGGCGATGAACGAGACGGAATGAATCAAAGTTTAAAAGTCAAAAAATAACACGGGAAAAGAAAGGCTCAAACTTATCTCTTTTCCATTTTCTTTGTGCTCTCTGTCTCTTTTTTTTTTTTCCCATTTGCAAGTGCTCTGTTGCTACCCATTGCCAACCTCCGTATGCTGCCAAGCTCCTAGCCTTGTTGCTTTGTTTGTCGTATTTCAGTTGGAACACAAATAGTCCTGGCTGAAGCTCATGTCTCATGATCTGCCCTAGCTGGGTCTTCCCCTATCCATGCCCCGTCATCATTGGTCCTTGCCTCCGTAGGTGCTACCTTGTGGCCTTAACTACCCGCTGCCACTGAAGCACCAAAACACCGAACCATTGAACTGCATGTGTTGTTACCACGCCGCCCTTTGCCTTATGCCTACTTCAATTTTCCAAGCTTGAGTGGCTGAACCCTAAGGTTTGATTTCCTGAACCCTAAAGTTTGGCCACTCGAATCCAAAGGTTTGATTGCTCAAACCTTTGCCTTCCAATCGCCAACAACCAACTTCTTCACCATCGGAGGCCATCCCTTTCAGCTTTCTAGCTCCATAAGAACACGCAACAACCCCCTTTGCTAGCTCCCACACATTACAGTTGTGCCCCACTAGATCTAGTTGAAGGAAGGAGAAGAATAGGATAGGGAGGAAGCTTGGTGAAGAACAAAAAAATATATACATAGAAGAGAAGGAAAAAGGAGATGGAGATGGAAGAAGAACAAGAAAGAATAGAGCGAGAGAAGGCAAAAAAACTATACATGTAATGCTGGCCAATTGTAGGGAAAGGAAAAAAATGAAAAAAGAATAGGAAGTTACTAATCCCTATAAGGGTAAAGAAAAAGAAAAGAAATAAAGCAAAAGGAGAAAAGTTAAAAAAAAATAAAGGAAAAAAAGAAAAGACAAAAATAATATAAAAATGAAAAAGAAAAATATGAGGAATTTTGATGTAAAAAATATTAAAATATTCACATTGTCTTAATTTAGATGCTAATAGGGTTGACCATCATTTTTAGTCTAAGAAAATCTTTTTCGAGTCTCGATCACCATGTTTGGCCTAAGTGAATTTGTTCAAAATTCTAACTGTAATTTTTTAGCTTAAGGAAACTTTTTGGAGTTCCAACTACCATATTCGGTCGAAGAGAATCCATTGGGGTCCTAATCACCATTTTTGACCTAAGAAAATCCTTTGGGTCTTGACCATTATTTCTATCTTACAAGATTACTTTGAGGCCTCAACATCCATATTTGACCTAAGAAAATCTTTTGGGATCTCGAGTGCCATATTTAGCATAAGGGAGTCCTTTAGGTCTCTACCATTATTTTTGGCTTAAAAAATTTTTTGGGGGTCCCAACCATCATTTTTGGTTAGGAAATTCTTTGAAATTTTGATTGCCACTTTTGGTCTAAGGAAATATTTTGGGTTTTTGATCAATATAGTCTATCTAAGGGAATCCTTCAGGATCCCAACTATCATTTTTAGACTAGGAGAATCCCTTGGGTCCTAACAGCTAAATTCGTCCTAAAGGATTCTTTTGAAGTCTTGAACAACATGTTAGGTCTGAGGGAGTCCTTGGGGATCTGTGCACTATTTCTAGCCTAAAGGAATCCTTCATAGTTCCAACCACTATACTTGACCTAAGGAAATTCTTTGAGGTCTTGACATGCTATATTCGGCCTAAGTGAATCTTTTGGGGTCATGACCACCATATATAACCTAAGAGAATTTTTTGAGATCTCAACCACTATATTCGTCTCAAGAAAATCCTTTAGGGTCTTGATTGTCATGTTCGGCCTAAGGAAATCCTTTTGGATCTTGATTGATATATTTGGCCTAACGAAATTCTTTTGGGTCCCAACCATCACATTCAGTCTAAGAAACTCTTTCAAGATTCTAACCACCATATTTGGCCTAAGGGAGTCCTTTGGTTGTCGACTAACATTTTTAGCTTAAGTTAATCCTTCAATGTCCTAACCATTATGTTCAACATAAGGGAATCCTTTAGGATCTTGATCGACACATTCGCTCTAACAAAATCCTTCTGATCATCTCGACCACTATATTTAGCCTAAGAAAATCCTTCAGGGTCTTGACCTCCATAGTCAGCCTAAGGGAACCTTTTGAAGTCCACCATCATATTCTATCTAAGAGAATCTTTCGGGATATTGATCCTCATATTTAGACTAAAGAAATTCTTTCAGGGTTCCAACTGCCATGTTTGGTCTATGAGAATCCTTCGGGGACCTAACGCCCATATTTTGTCTAAGAAAATTCTTTGGGTCCAAAAGCTCTACCATATTTCACCATATTCAGGCCATATTTTGCCTATATTTTCACCATATTTCACTATATTTTATCTATTCTTTATAGTATTATAGTCATGTTTTGTTGGCTTAATTGTGCTCAAATCTAGATTTTCTAGAGAGTCCTAATTGAATTAGAATTTATATTATGAAGTAATTTAGTGGGCCTAATCCTTCTCTAAATTTGTCTTCTACTAGAAGACTTGGATTAGTGGAATTCTTATTTGAGTTAGTCTTCTACTTTGACTCAAACTCAGTTAGATTACATCTATAAATACCCTATTCATCGAAGGATTTTAGTATAGTGAAATAGAGAGACATAGATCAAAACTCTCAAAATGCCTTGTGACGGCTAGACTATTTAGTCTATTGTGAGAGTTGGTGATATTAGAGTTTTCTCTCCATCATTGTAATCTCCTCTTTCTTCTTATCAATACAATATCCTCCTGATCGCCTTCGTCCGTGGAGTAGGTCGTAGACCGAACCACGTAAATCTCTTATGTGCTATTTTTTTCTTCCTTTCTTTTCTTCTTGTACATTGTGAATTATGGTGGATATTGATATTTAGTGCAACAAACTGGTATCAGAGCTTGATTCAATATGTCCACTATGAAGTTTGATGTAGAGAAATTCAATGGAATGCAAGGGTTTCCTATTTGGCAAGCAAGAGTTTATTCAATTCTTACTCAACAAGGGTTGAGAAATACATTGGAGGTTGTCAAGTCTGAAGATGTTACTGAAAGTGTCTAGAAAAATCAGAAAGCTAGTGCACATAGCACAATCATCCTTTATCTCACTGATGAGGTACTCTATCCATTTCTTAATGAAACATCACCTTCAGAGCTATGAAAAAAGTTGGAGAAATAATATATGAGTAAGTCTATCTCAAATTGAGTTTACTTAAAGCAGAAGCTTTTCAATTTTTGAATGAGAGAAGGTACAAATATAGTTGATCATCTTAATGCTTTCAATAAACTAGTCTCTCAATTATTAAGCATTGATGTTAAAATTGAAGATGAAGACAAGGAAATTATTTTATTATCGTCTCTATCTCCTTCTCTTAAGAATCTGAAGGCTACTCTCATATACGGTAAGGATTTGAAATTTGATGATATTTTTGCTGCCCTTCTATCTAATGAATATTTAAAGAAGATTGAATAGGATGTGTCACACTCTGAAGCATTGATTGTAGAGGTCATACCCAAAAAAGATCAAATGCAAGCCGTTCTAGATCCAAATCCAAAAGAAAAAAGTATAGGTATTGTAAGAAGATGGGACATCTAATTGAAGAGTGTTGAAAGCTCAAAGCAAAGAAAGAGAAAGAATCTCAATCTAAAAAGCAAGACAAAGAACAAATGTCAGTTGTTGAAGGGAGTTCTGATGATGATTATGGTAATGTTCTCTCTATTAGTTCTAATTTTGATCGTTTCCATGATACTTGAATTCTTGATTCTGGTTATTCTTACCATATGTGTCCCAATAAGGATTGGTTTGAAGACTATAAGACTTATGATGGTGGTTTATTTTTGATGAGTAATAATAATCCATGCAAAATTGTTGGAATTGAAATAATAAAAAAAAAGATGTTTGATAATATTATTAGGACTCTTACTAATGTTAGATATGATATTGATTTGAAAAAGAATTTGATCTCTTTGGGTGCTTTGGATTCTTTTGATTATAAGTATTCTACTGAAAGTGGAGTTCTTAAGGTTTCTAAAGGCTCATTGATAGTGATGAAGGGCCTAAAACATGAAAATTTGTATGAGTTAATACAAAAAATTATTGAAGGTGGAGCAGCAATTTCTCAGATTTCTTCTGATATAATGCACTTATGGCATATGCATCTCAGTCATATAAGTGAGCAAGGTTTAACTGAGCTCAACAAAAGAAAATTACTGAAAGGTCTCAACTCATGCAAATTAGATTTCTATGAGCATTGTCTTTATGGTAAATAGTCTAAGGTAAAGTTTGACACTAGTACTCATTGCACTAAAGGCTTAATTGATTATATTCATTCTGATGTGTGGTGCTCTTCTATTCCATCAAAATATTGTGCTTATTATTTTGTTAGTTTTATTGATGATTTTTTTTAGAAAAGTGTGGATTTATTTTTTAATCACAAAGCAAAGTGTTTTCTATTTTCAAATAACGAGAAACTTCAGTTGAAAAAAGGACTGACAGAAGAATCAAATACATTAAAAGTGATAACGGCGGAGAGTACAAATCAACAAAATTTCTCAAAATTTGTGAAGATGAAGGCATCGAACGCCACTTTACCATCCCAGGAAAACTTAACAAAATGGTGTGGCTGAGAGAAAGCACGTATTATACTCAATGCAGCTAATCTTGACAAGAAGTTTTGGGCAGAAGCAGTCAATACAATATATTTCATTGTGAATTGCTCCCCTCAAATAGCCACCTAAAGAGGTATGGACTGGTGAACTATAAATTATTCTTCTTTAAAGTTTTTTTGTTGCCTTGCTTATGTGCTTGTCGTCAAGGATAAGTTAGATGCATGTTCCAAAGAGTGTATTTTCCTCGGTTATGCCAAAGGTATTAAGGGTTATTATTTGTGGGATCCTACTATTTCTAATGTAATTATTGAGAGAGATGTAGTGTTTGATAAAAGTGTTATGTTAAAATCTCTCAAGAAAGATCCCAGTGATATAATGCAAGTAGAGGTGGAGCATGTAGTTTGTTTAGAAGAAGATATTCAGGGTGTGACAAACTCTCAAGAAAATTCTAAGAATCAAATTTTTGAGAAGACTCCACTTCAAAGAACTCAAAGAAAGATAAAGCCATTTGAAAGGTATGATTTTGAATATATGGTAGCTTTTGTTCTAGTTGCTGACAATGGTGATCCTTCTTCCTATAAAGAAGCAATACAGGATAAAAATTCTTTTCAATGGCAAGTTGCTATGAATGAAGAGATGGATTCCCTTCAAAAGAACCATACTTGGGACTTGGTGAAATTACTAGAAGGTAAAAGAGTAATTCATTGCAAGTGGGTATTTTGAAAGAAAGAGGATTCCTTTGAAATAGATGGTGTTAAATTCAAGGCCCATTTAGTTGCAAAAGGGTATTCATAAAAGGAGGTTGTTGACTTTAATGAAATCTTCTCTCCTATGGTTAAACACACATCTATTCCTTTTCTACTTGCTTTAGTTGCTTTTCATAATCTTGAGTTAGAACAACTTAATGTCAAAATTACCTTTCTATATGGAGAATTAGAAGAGCAGATTTTTATGCAATAGCCTAAAGGGTTCATCCAAGAAGGCAAGAAAAATTATGTCTGCAAGTTGGGCAAATCACTTTATGGTTTGAAACAGTCTCCAAGGTAATGGTATAAAATATTTGAAAGTTTTATGTTGGGACAAGATTTCATCTATTGCAAACATGATTGTCGTGTCTATTTTAAAATGCATGCCAATAAATCATTTATTATATTACTTCTTTATGTTAATGATATACTTATTGCTACTCAAGAAATTTCTCTACTTAATGATCTAAAGCTTAGAATTAAAAAGGAATTTGAGATAAAAGATTTAGGTGCTGCAAGGAAGATTCTCGATATGGAGAGTGATCGAGATTGAAAGCACGACAAGTTATGGCTCAAACAGAGCAAGTATCTCAAGAAGATTATTTTTCATTTTCATATGCAGAATTAAAAATCCGTTAGTACTCCCTTGGCATCCCACTTCAAGCTTGCAGCTCAACTATGTCTTTCTATAGATAAGGAGTATCCATATATGGAGAATATTACATTTTTAAGTACTGTTGGAAGTCTAATATATGCTATGGTATGCATAAGACCTGATATTGCACAAGTAGTCAGCGTTGCTAATCATTACATGGGAAATCTAGGAAAAAAGCATTGGCAAGTTGTGAAGTGATTATTAAAATATATCAAAGGTACTCTTAATATTGGCTTATGTTTCAATAGGAACACAGTCCAAGAGGCCAAAATTGTTGGCTACGTCAATTCAGACTATGCTAGAGACCTTGATCGATGACAATCTCTCACTAGTTATCTTTCACTCTTTGTGGTGGGCCTATTAGTTGGAGGTATACCTTACAGTCAACTGTGACATTATCTATAACAGAGTTCAAGTATATGGTAACTACAAAAGCAGTCAAAGAAGTTCTATGACTAAAAGGATTGGAAAGTGAAGTTGATTTTTCTCAATGTGTTCTTCCTATTGTTTGTGATAGTCAGAGCACTATACACCTTACGAAGAACCAAATGTACCATGCTAGATCAAAGCACATAGATGTCCAATTTCATTTTATTCAAGATATTATTGAAGATGGCAAGATTTCTTTACAAAAGATTTATACTTCAAGAAATCTTGCTGAGATGTTGATGTAGGTGATTCTGATTGACAAGTTCAATCTCTATTTGAACTTGATCAATGTCAAAGTTGTTGATGTTGCCCTATGAGGCAATGGCAAAGGCATCTATTGAATATTCAAATTCACAGAAGAAGAGGATTTGAGCCAAGGTGGAGATTGTTGACTTAATTGTGTCTTGAATCTAGATTTTTCGGAGAGTCCTAATTGAATTAGATTTCACATTAGAAAGTAATTTAGTGGGCCTAATCCTTCTCTAAATTTATCTTTTACTAGAAGACTTGGGTTAGTGGAATTCTTATTTAAGTTAGTCTTCTACTTTGACTCAAACTCAGTTAGGCCATATCTATAAATACCCTATTCATCTAAGGGTTTTAGTGCAGTGAAATAGAGAAACATAGATCAAAACTCTTTAAATGTCTTATGATGGCTAGGTTACTTAGTCTCTTGTAAGAGTTGGTGATATTGGAGTTTCATCTCGATTATTGTAATCTCCTCTTTCTTCTCATCAATACAATATCCTCCAGATCGCCTTCGCCCGTAGAGTAGGTCATAGATCGAATCGCGTAAATCTCTTGTGTGCTATTTTTTTCTTCCTTTCTTTTCTTCTTCTACATCATGAATTGCGGGGACATCAATATTTAGCACAATAATGTTCCACCGTGTTTGGCCATGTACTATCATATCCCAGCTATATTCCTCCATGTTCCACTATTTGTCATTGTGTTCTTGCTATGACTGCTGTATTTTGCCATGTTTTAGCCATGTTTCACCATCTTTTACTATGTTATGCTACATCCTAGCCATGTTCTGTTGTGTTCTTTTGTATCTCTGCTATATTTTGCTATGTTCTGTTGCATTTTAGCCATATTTTTCCATGTCCCAACCATGTTTTGCTATCTTCTAGTCATGTTCTACTATATTTTGCTACATCACAATCATGTTTTGTTGTATTCTGTTGTATCTCGACCATGTTCTATTGTGTTCTATCCATGTTCCAACCACCCATCAATATAAGAAAATCTCTTAGGATTCTAGATCACTAATAATCAATTAATCAATTAATTTGAACCAACTTGAGCTGGCTTAATCAACTTGGCTAAAATAAGGTGAACTTAAATAAATGACTAGATGAGTTGGGTCTTAACCAAGTCTAATTACGCTCGATTAAACTGACCATGGACCAAAACTAGACTAAAATAAACTAAATTAAAACCAAATTGGTTCAACCCCAAACCTTAATTGGGTTTAACCAAAACAAACCTGAGCCAAAATCTGGTCAAACCTAAACCATAATGAGGTCAAACCTAAACCACAACTAGGTCGAACTTGAACCTGAACTAGGTCTAACTTTAACATGAATTAGATCGAACTTGTACCAAAACTAGGACAAACCTAAACTAAAGCCAAGATGAGCCCAACTAGAATAGAACTAGGTCCAGACCCAAACTGAATTTATTCAAACCCAAACCCAATAAGGATCCAATGTAGGTCAAATCTAAACCCAATAAAGATTCAACAAAGATCAAAATTGAATATATAAGGGTTGGATCCAAAATCCATCAAGGATTCATCAAGAATTGAACCCAAATCTATAAAAGGCCCATTAAGAATCAAATCCAAGTTCCATTAAAGGTGAAACACACACCTAGTAGTGGTCAAACTCACGCCCATTTAAGGATCCAATAAAGAGTTGAACCCAAACCCAATAAGGATCAAATTCAAAATCCATTAAGGATCCAATAAGAATTGAAACCCAAACCCAATAAGAGTCAAATTCAAACCCAAGAGGGGTCTAACCCAATCCCTAAGGAGGTTGAATCAAAGTTTGAATCTAATTTCCAAAATGGGTTGAAATCAAGTCCAAATCAAATAAAGTACTAACCAAAGCCAGACTTGAACCAAAACCAAATTTGAGTTAAGTCAAGTTTGATTAGACCATACTTGAACTAAAACCAAGTATGAAATAAACTTGGTTCTAACTAAATTGAAGTTGAACCAAAATCAAGATGAAATCAAAACCAAAGGCTTAAACAAGGTCCAAATCAGGTCAAGTCTAGATGAGAATGGTTAGCACAAGAGAAAACCACTAACCATCTCTTTCAACCAAATTAGTCTAAGGTAGGTTTGCATGTAGTCAGACTATTAGCCAAACACCAAGCTCGAATGTAAGTCAAAAGAAGCTAATCAACAATAAACAGAAAGCCATCGATGGAACATCAAGTCCAAAGGAGGTCAACTAACATAAGCAAAGGTAGTTAGTAGTACTCTAAAATCAAGCAAGCTTATTAACATCCTTTCAAAATTAAACCAAGCATCCAGTCTAACCAAACTAGTTCCAGCGAGTCCATCTACCATGTTGGACTCACTTAAGTGCATAGGAGTGGGGTAGTGGTGAGAACAAAGCCTTGCCATTCTTTTTTTTCATTGTATGTTATTTACTTATGTTATAAATTTAAATCCTTTAAATTATAATTAAGGATATGCCCTTTCTTAAGTCTTGTGATTCAAAAAATATATTACAAATTATATATATTTTTTTTATCTCTTGTCCTTGTCTCATGTTAGTTATATTTCTCAATTTAGGAGGTTCCTAATAATTGTTAAGGTAATTAACAATAGGAGATTGAACTTATTGGAAGTCATGAATTAACAATAACCTAAAAATCTACTAGATCTAAATATTACTTGTTTTGTTTTATTGAGATTGCTTCTTGGGATATTTTAACCATCTTGGTTGGTAGATTGTGACTCCATAAATTCTACCATGTCTGGTGGGACATGACTCCTCTTCTAAGTGTAGAAGTCTATTTAATACAATAGAGAAACATCAAAATAAGAATAGATGAAAACTAATAATTGATTCATTCTTTTCCATTATAGAAAAGGAAAAATGACATCATCAAATAGTCCTCTTGCTCCAACCTACACAATCATCCTTGGTGAAGGATCTGTGATATACTTTCTTTAACCAACAATGACTGTGGAGCATCTAGAGTATATATAAGCTATGAGACTATGTACAACTCTATCCAATTTATGCATGAGGCTCCTACTTTTACCATCAGTACTGCTACTCCCATTATTGCTACCGCTACCACAGCTAGCACTAATCTAGTTTCCACTTTGATTAATCAATGTGGACCAACTATTGGCTACACATTCAAGGGGTAAAGATCAAGTCCATCCAAGGGAAAAAGGTCAGTCCATGCAGTAGGTAAAGGCAAGGTCCATGCAAGAGGCAAACACCAAGCCTGTCCTGGGCCAAACCCATGTAATGAAATAGAGGGTCCATTAGAAAAAGATAGGACATTAGTCAACAAAAGTTAATTTTTGACCATTTACAACCTGTTCTTGAGACCAAAAAATCTGCTACAAGTAAAGCAGGTAAAGACAAAGCTAGTGGGGTGTCCAATCGAATTCAGAATGTCAGTTTGAAGCCAAAATAAGCTAGAATCTCACCTCCCACTCCTTGATAACACCACTGGATCTAGAAAATAATAAAGGAATAATACGTGCTCAATTTTCTTTAGCTAGGAAAGAAATAACACCATCTTCTAATGCATAGTGATTAGTTGACGAGTAATCAAACCCCAAAAAATGCACATGCCAAATTTGTAGCGTGAAAGGGTCAAGAAATTCATGAGAACAATTAATGTTTGCATGAGCTTCACAAGCAAAAAAAAAAACTAAAAACATAAAAAAAGAAAAAAGCAAAACAAAAACAAAAGAAAAAAATAAAACAAGGTGAAGAAGTTAGATAAAACCTATGTTTGGCTAATCAAGTATGTGTTCCATACTTGTCGTGGCAAAATAGAAAATAAAAAATACACTAAAAAATAAAACATAAAATAAAAAATCCAGAAAAGAAAGCATAAAAATCACTAAAAAAAGAAACGTAATAAAAATACAATAAAATTGATGATTAAAAAATGAGGGAATGTCATACTCTTTTACAAGATAGCCAATCTAGTACACATATTCATACTCTTGAGGCCAAACATATGCAAAATAATAATAATAAAGCACAAACTCAAAACAAAAAAATGATAAAAGGTAAAAAAAATGCATCAAACAAATGAAAAAAAATAAAGAAAGCTGAAATAAAAGAAAATATCTTTTGTCTTGTCTATTATGAAATGCTTGATACTCATTATACTTAACTAGCTATGTGTCTATCAGTAAGACATATAACAAAGCAAAAATAATTATGAAGAAATAAAATTAAGGAAAAAAGAAAATAGAAGAACAAAAAAAAGAAGGGATAATCAAGTGAAACTACTTTCTATCTTGGAGATAAAGTCTCTGAAAATGAAGGGGTAATATTTGAAAGTAAGGAGGGTCAATGATGAAATATAATAGAATTGGGATCCCTATACCTCCCCCATCCACCAACACCCTATGCTAACTTTGGGAATGTAAGCTTGGATCTATGGTGACTAATCTACAAGTAACTAGAAGCATGTTAGAAAAGTCACTTTAAAGACAAAAGTGCAATCATTGAATGATAACCTCTTGAAAATCTCCTCCTAGAAAAAAAAATCACAACCAAAAAAAATAATAGAAAGCAAAGTCCCAAATGAATGAAGTTCATACCAAAAACATAGCTATGAGATGTGAATTCAGAGAGGAAGAACCGGTTGGCATCCACAACCACCCAAACCTTGCATTCTTAAAAGAGGAATGAGATTGCTAAGTCAAGAAAATGATGATAGGAAAAAGAAAGAGAAAAAAAAGGGGGAGAAAATTGAATTGCATACTAAAATTAGGAAAACTTACCCACCCTCATTTCGGTGTATTACTGGCTAAGAAAGACCACACAAAGAGTAGGTATTGGATGACATTCACTAGTATGTAAACTTTAAAAATTGAGGTTAATAATCATTTGGAGATCAAAGCCAAAGTCAAAGAACTAACAAACTAACATGAACATGGTAAAAGTTTCAAAGTCAAAAGAAAAATAGGTTCCCAAATAAATATTGCACTAGGAAAAAGGTCTAACCATTGGTCAATTGGTGACTAACCATATTTTTAGATAAAATCATTCTTAAACCTCAACAAGCTGAATCTAGCAAAAGGACTTAATTGAAGATTGAAGGACATATCACCTATTTGCTATAATATTTCAAAAAAAATACAAAAAGAAGAGTTTTTAGAAAGAAATAAAGCAATCAGGAAAAATAAAATAAAGAAAACTAAGAAAATAAAAGAAAATAATAAAGTAATAAGATACAGAATATAAAAATATTTATGCTCTACATTATTAGCATCCTCAAGCATCACAATCAAAATATATTAAAAAATTACTTCATACATTACTTCTCTCAAAAATCATGAAAAAAATTAAAAGATAAACCATCAATCTAAACTACTACAATTTCACAAGCATTGATCTAGAATCCAACTTGCTTATTCAATTGAATTGCCTCAACTCGACCTCTTTGACATGCCAATGTGGCATTCTAAAAGATGAGCCCCACGAAAATAACAATTATATACTCCATTCTCTAATCTGCCTTCTTTTACATGACAAGAGACACCAAAGTGTGGTATCAATGACAAGGTGAAGCTTTATGGTTTCCCTTAGGTTAACTTTGTATGTAATTGGAGTTGAGACACTTTGACTAATAGGTCATGTTTAGCCAACTACTATTTAAAAAAATGCTCAAAGGTAAAGCATTTAGAGTAAGAAATCTCATGATAAAATTTGAGGATATGCAATATTTTCTTTTAAAAGCTCATGACAAGGAAAATGTCATATTGCTCGAGCATCTACAGTGAATGCTTAATCAAACATTAAATCCATTCTTTCGTGAAAAAGATGAAAAAAAGAAATGTCAGCTATTTGCTCATTCAAATGCTTAAGAAAAAGCATGGTGATGAGGCATTTGGGGTGAACAATCAATCTATCGAGTTAACACCAAGTGAGATTTTCATTCCCTCGACATCAAAAGGTTGCAGACAAGAAATTCAAGTTTTTCTTTCAAATAATCACAAAAGGAATATATAACTGAGGCATAAAAAATACAAAAAAATCCAAGAATTCTTCCTTCATCTCAAACATCATGGGCTAAAAAAGAAAATTTTCTTCCCCAATGCTTGAAAAGAAGTTAAGTATTATTAGGGGGCAACTAATGTGTATGTTGTCATTACATTAATAGAGACATGTGATGCCTCCATAATCAATAGGTCAAATCAAAAATCATGAAATTTTTGACAAAGACTTCAAATAGGCCACTTATATAGTGGTCAAATAAAACATGGTACCTCTAAAATAGTGGAATAAAATATATCACTTATACAGTGGCAAAATCAAGTATGCTATCTCTAAATGATAGAATAAAATTTTCCACTTATAAAGGAGTAAAATCAAGCATGCCTCCTCCAAAATGGAGGAATAAAATATGCCACCTCAAATACAGTGAAATCAAAGTTTCCACCTTCAGAATGGTGGAATCAAGTATGCCACCTCACAAGTAGTGAAATCAAAATATGCCACTTATGAAGTGGTTAAATCAAATAGGCCACCTCTAAAATAGTAAAAATCAAATATGCCATCTGTAAGGTGTCAAAATAAATTTTGTCATCTCTAAAATGATGAAACTAAAGTAGTGACTTTAAAAGAAGTAAAATTAAGCCCCACTTTCATGTAGTAAAAAATGTTCACTTTTGCTGGCAATAAATCCACATTTGTGTAGTAAATCAAACCAATTTTCATGTGATAAACTAAAGTCTACTTTCACACGACAAATCTAATCCACTTTTGCATAGTGAATCAAATTCATTTTTATGTGGAGAATTAAGACCACTTTCACACAACAAATTCAGTCCAATTTTGCATGGCGAATCAAGTCCACTTTTATCTACAGAATTAAGCATAATTTCACATAACAATCTAGTCTACTTTTGCATGAAAAATCAAGCCCACTCTTTGGTGAAGAATTAAGTCCACTTTTATATGACAAACTTTCATGTGGCGAATTACCCCGTGGAGAATTAGGCCTACTCTCACGTGATAAATTTAGTCTACTTTCACAATTGAATGAAGCACACTTTTATGTGAAAAATTAAGTTTACTTTTACCTGATGACTAATTCCACTTCTATATGGTAATGAGAGCCCACTCTCATGTGGCAAATAAAATCTGCTTATAAGTGGTCAACTAAGTATATTTTGCATGGTAAATCAATCACACATTGACATGAAAAATTAAGTCCATTTTCTCATGGCAAACCCAATCCACTCACTATGGCAAGTCAAACCCGCTTTTATATAGAAAATTAAGTCCACTCTCATGTGGCAAATCTAATTCACTCTCTATGGCTACTTAAACCAGCTTTGATGTGAAAAACTTAAGTCCACTTTTACATGACAAATCATGTCTATTTCAATGTGGAAATCAAACTATTCCACTTTCATATAGCAAATTAAGTCCATTCTCATGTGATAAATCATGTCCATTTTCACGTGATAAGTCAAAATCTAAATTGAAATCCTACCATCGAGAAAACACACATTTTTTTTCCAATACCCATGAAGAGGTATGCCATAGAGTCATCATAGGGGTAACAAAAATCACTTGTAATATGGAGAAGCGATGAAACTTTGCTTTATAATAAGGATTAAGAAGACTCGTCATTTCAAAAACTAAAATATTTCTAAAAAAAAAGAAAGAAAGAAAGGGGACTATTGCAAGTGGCTTAATAAGATCAAAACGGCAAACTACCACTTGTTAAATACCATGTAGTGACAATACAATGTACTGACGCAGGGCTAGATACCTAAAGATTATTCATATCTTTTTTCTTGTCAAGAAAACTCGAGAAGGGGATGCAAAGAAGCCACTTTCTTTAGGTGACTTTTATTAAGCTAGAATTGACTGAAATCTATCAAGAATTAGATTCCGAATTGTGCCTAAATTTGAGCTCAAATTTGAGTTCTAGATTGATTTTAATTGTTGTTGAATATGGCTCAAATTAGACCTAAATTATCGCAAAATTTGGGTTGAAATTGAGTTCGGCCCTAGTTGGACTAAGTGGACATAAAGTTGGACCAATATTGAACCTAAAACCTATTAAAACCTAGGCAGAAAAAGAGAGAAAGACATTTATAAATGGGTCCCTAGTCAAATAAATTATTATAAATAGATCCTTGGATGAAAATTTTCTTACAAATAGGTCCTTGGCCAAATAAAATTATTACAAATTGGTGCCTAGATGGAAAATATTTTTATAAATGAGTTCTTAAAAGAATTTAAAATTACAAGTGAGGCCATAATAGAACCTATTCGAAAATTATCCCTTAGAGACTTATGTTTACAAATAGGCACCTGAAGGAGTTTTTCATAATTTCATTTTTCTTTGCAAATAAATCCCAATAAAAATATGAAATTGCAAAATCAAATATTTTGCTAATTTAGAAGTAACCCCCTCAAAGTTTTTAAATTATAAATCATTCTAAATTTTATTAACTTATAAATAAAATTTTACAAAAAAGGGACCTTAGAAGTTTTAAAGTTTCATATATAAGTCCTTATGACCAATTTTACAAAAAAATTCCTAAATTCTTCAAAATTACAAATTGGTCACTAAAATAGAGATTTTTGCAAATAATCTCTTGTATTTCATGATTTTTGAAATGCTATAATTTTGAATTTGTGGAGTTGAAATTGACCATCCAAGATAGCTAGAGATCCCAAGGAGAAATAACAAATAAAATTTGAGGGTGGTTTGAACCAGGAATTGTGGGAACATGACTTTCAATAGGTGCAAGCCCCTATTTTCATTATCCTAGCAATTGTCAGAAATCTCTTAAAGTAAGAAACCTAGCTAATAAAATAGAGATACAAATAAAAAAAAGCATGATTAATTGATTTGAGAAAACTATATGACTTAAGCAAGGGCATACCTTTACTTTACAAGTCAATAAATTTAAATTCATAATCATAAAGAATATGAACTAAGAAAGGAAGTGGAAAAAGGCTTGATGTTCGCCACTGCCGCACTCCCATGTGCTTGATCGAGTGAAATTTGACTCAGATGGATGTTTGATTTGATTTTTAGTGAATGTTAATAACTTTGATAGATTTCAAGATGTGACTGATTGTCTTGACTTGTGTCAGTTGAACCCTAATAAGATCAAAAGTATTACTGATAGCTTTTTGCTTATTGTTAGTTGACTTTTTTGATCTTTGATTTGAGAGAGTGATTAGAGACCTTAGCTTATGCTAATTATTTTTAATTTGATAATCGATGGTCTCTTGGCTTGTTGTTGATTATGTTGAAACATCACCAATGGCTTTGAGCTTGTGTTGATGAAGCTTGAAGTGTGACCAGTGGTTTTACACGTATTATCAGGTAACTTCTTTTGAACAGGGCATTTGGTTGACTAACTAAGTGAGTTCAAGCCTGTCTTTCATTTAATTTGATTTGAAGGAATGATTAATGGCTTTGGCTTGTGCTAATCATTTTTTATTTAATAATAAACCTTTCTTGTCTTGTTGTTAATTAAATTTGATGTGTTGTCGATGACTTTGAGCTTATTATTGACTAACCCTAATTGATTTGAATTTGACTAGATTCAGACTTGATTTTGGTTCAAGTTTGATCCAGTTTGGTTTGATGTTTAGACTTGATTTTGGTTTCAACTTGATATTCAATACTTGATTTTGATCAAGTTTGATTTGATTCAGTGTAATGTTCAGAACTCAACTTTGATTCATGTCTAATTTGATTCAATTCAATATTCAGATCTCAACTTCAATCAAGTCTAATTTGTTCAATTTGAGTTGGGTTTGACCTTGAATTCTCATCGAGCTTCAAACTAGGTCCTTACTAGATCTTGGATCCAGCCCTTGATGGGCCCTTATTGGATAATTAATAGATCTTGGGTGCAACCCTTAATAGGTTCTTATTGGATTCTCAAAGGACCATAGATTCAACCCTTATTGCATCTTATTGGATCCTTAATGGACCATGGATTCTACCCTGATTGAGTCTTATTGGATCCTTAATGGATCTTGGATCCAACCCTTAATGGGTTCTTGATAGATCCATAATGGATGTTGCATCAAACCCTTAATGTCTTCTTAATAAATTCTTAAGGGATGTTGGATCCAACTATGATTGGGTTTTTAATAGATCCTTAATAGATCTTGGATCCAACCCTTAATGGGTTCTTGATGGATCCATAATGAATGTTGGATCTAGGTTCAACCTATTTAATGGGTTTGGGTTTGACCTAGTTTAGGTTCAGATGGGACTTGGTTCTGGTTTGAATTTGAGTTCAGTTTGACTCGATTAGTGTTCAGTTTAAACTTTGTTTAACCTAATTAGGTTTGATTTGAACTTGGCTTAACCCAATTAGGGTTTTGTTTGAAGTTGGTTTAACTTGATTAGGGTTTGACGTAACCTAATTAGGTTTGATTCAAACTTAGTTTAATCCAATTATGGTTTATTTTGAACATGGACAACCCAAATAGGGTTCACTTTGAACTTGGTTTAGATCAATTTGAATTTGGTTTGGATATGGTTTAACTCAATTATGGTTTGTTCAAATCTGGCTTAACCTAATTGAGTTTGATTTAAACTTAGTTTGACCTAATTAGGGTTCAATTAAAATTTCTTTTGATTTAATTCAAATATGGTTTGACTCAATTAGAGTTCAATTCAAATTTATATTGATTTTGGGTTGACTCGATCTGATCTTGATTTGATTCAGGTTGACTTGATTTGGACCAATCAAGGCTTGAACCAATTTGAACCTAATTAGGGTTGGGTTTGAACCCAAGTCATCATTTCTTGACTAAAAAAATGATTGGTTTGGGTATCAGTTGACTAATTGAAAGGGTATTACTCTATGTTCATGAGAACTGGATGATCAGTGCGAGTACCGCATGTCCAACAGAGGGGTTCTATTCTTGAATTATCAGAACCAAATAACTAGTAGGGGTACTGGTCATTTTACTAAGAGCCTATAGTTTCTTCATTCACCAAAAATGGTCAATTGCTTTAGGGTACCAATTGACTAATAGAGCTTTGCCAGTTTTGGTTGATCAAACACAGTTGACTAATTGAGCATCTAGTCAATCAACAGAGAGTTTTTTGCACATCTAGACTACTTGTAGTTTATTTAGTTTTTTTTCTCAATTTAGGTCTACTTGATATTTTATTCGAGTTAATTTGGTTTTGTTTATTTGTTTTAGCCAAATCGGCTTGAGTTCAATGTGATTGAGTCATTTAATTTAATCCACCTTTGTTTATCAATTTGATTAGTTTGGTTCTAGAGCCCTTGAGCTGTCATAATGATTTTAGGTGAACCCGCAGGCTAACCTTAAGTCATTTTGACTTTTAGGCAAGCCCATAGGTTGGTCTTTAGTCAATTTAAACTTTTAGATAAGCTTGCAGGCTGACCTTGAGTGTAAATTTGGTTTCAAGTAAGCTCGGGGGTTGGCCCTAAATTGACTAAACTTTCAAGTGAGCTCATAGGCTGGCCTTTGGTCTAAATACACTTTCAAGCAAGCCCACAAACTGGCCTTTGGTCCAAATAGACTTTTAGTTGAGTCCACAGACTTGTCTTTAGTCTAAATTGGCTTTTGGATGAGCCCATGGGCTGGTTCTTGGCAAAATTAACTTTTGAGCGAGTCTGCAGAATGGCCCTATGTTAGAATGGATTTCGGATGAGCTCATAGGTTGACCTTAAGCTGAGTTGACTTTGGGCAAGCCTGTAGGCTAGCTCTTGGTTAGAATGGCTTTCGGGTAGGCTCATAGATTGGCCCTAGGCCAAAGTGAAGACGAATGAAAATAATAATTTTTTGTCTTTTGTCTTCTTTTCTTTTTTTTTCCTTCTCTCTTTCTTTTCCTTTCACTCCATAGCCACTTCCACTTTTTTATACAACTAGATGCAACTTCCTTTACTTTTTCTTTATTTATATTTTTTTAATAATTTTATTTTGGTTCTTCTTGCCTAGGTCCTCTTCTTCTTCCTTTACTTTCTTCTCCATCAAAGTAGGGCCAAGCTCCTTCTCCTCCAAATCTAGCCTAAATGGCAACACACAGGTGAGGATGACTTTGATCTAGTTGCAGGCGGTGATAGCCAGTATTGTGTGGCCAAAATGTGGTTGGAGCAGCTCACATGGCAAGGAGGAGGAGGTGCAGAGAGGATGTTGGAGCTATGGATGGCCATAGCAATGATGGAGATAAATGAGAGCAGAGGAGAGCAAGATCAGTGAAGCTTAGTGACTTCATCATAGAGATCACCGAAGATGGAGGCTGGAGTAGTGCCAACATGAATCACTGATGCGGATTGGGGCAGGAGCTAGTCCACAGAATGGGTGGTCTACTAATGGATTGGGTCCTAGAGAAGGCCATTGATAGTATGGAGGAGGATGCAGTAGGTGTAGAGCACAGTGGAGGATGATGGAGACAGTCGTGGAAGCAATGGAGATAGGGGAGGCTGCAGGTGGCCTCGAGCATGGGGGAGAGTCAATTCCCCCTTTTTGAATCTTCCCCCACTTTTGTTTTGCAAGATGAGGGCTTTAATAAGCATGGGGAGGTGGATCATATTGGATCCTTTCAAATATTTGGGAATAATAAGATTGAGGATGAACTCAAATTCAAATTTTGAATGGTTGTAGATATGGTGGAATTCACATTTTGAATCGGTCAACTTGCATAGTGGTTCTACTAGATTGATTAATGTGAACTGGTCAACCAATTTTGAGAACTAGATGAATAGTAGGCAAAAATTGGTCATCCAATTTTACCAAACTAGTTCAATATATTTTAGTGGCATTCAAGCCTCTATTCTAGCTAAATATGAATAGATTTAATTTTAGCCAAAATTGACTCTATTAATGGAGCCTGGTTTATTGTCAGGTTTTAGTTCGAGAGCCTCTTTAAGAACTTAATCCACTAGGCTGCATTTTTGTCGATCTACAAGAAAGAAAAACAATGAAGAAGACTGCCAAAAGCTCTCTAGTGGTGGTTACTCTGACACTCAAGTCAATATTGCACTCTCAGAATATAGTGGACAAGAGAGAAAGGACATTAGTCCCTTACCTCTTTGGTTGTTGTGTTATTTATAGTGCCTCCAAAACTTGGTGTATCTAGAACCCATGATCTCAAGTAATCATCCCATTGGATTTCTAGTAAAGGAGGGATCAATCTCAGATGCTTCATGATTGACTCTGAAGATGACTATAGAGTAATATGCTAGTATATTGGTGCTAATAGGTCGAGTCTAGTGAGTTTGGTCATAGCTAGGCATCATGATATGGCTGACCTTGCTTGTCCATATCTAGGGTTACTGAACTCATAATGGTTTAGTGAAGTTGAGTCCTTACCCCTTTCATATCTATTCACAACCTAGCCTTTAAGCTTAGCTTATTGACATTTTTAACTCAAGAAGTTTGGTTTTGAGGTCACCTTTAGTTACCTTAGCTAGCGGCTTTGGCTTTGGTTCACCCTCATTCGATTTTCCCAAACCACCACTTAGTAACTTGATGTATGATTAGAGAGATTCATTATCCGAAGTGATTGTTGAATGTGGTGATAGTGAAAAAGCTCAATGACAAGTGGAGAATGTGTGTCAATTTTATTGACCTAAACAAGGCTTGCCCAAAGGATAGTTATCCTCTCCCTATGATAGATCAACTTGTAGATTCAACCCTGGGTCACCAACTCTTGAGCTTCTTTGATGCATTCTTGGGCTATCATAAAATTGGGATGCACCCCAAGGACAAAAAGAAGACCTCCTCCATCACAGATCAAGGTATATTTTGTTTTGTCACATTGCCTTTTGTGCTAAAAAATGCGAAGGCAACATACTGAAGGATGGTGAACAAGGTCTTCAAGGCTCAACTCAGAAGGAATGTAGAAGCATATGCCAACGACATGCTGGTGAAAAGCATCCAAGCCAAAGGGCACTTGGAAGATTTAGAAGAAACCTTCAACATGTTGTAGAAGTTTAGAATGAAGTTGAATCCAGAGAAGTATGCTTTCAGAGTGGGCTCGGGGAAGTTACTCAGTTACATCATCTCAAAATAGGCAATAATAAAAATTAAACCCCCAAATTTTGTTAAAAAGATATAGAGACTTAAGGGTCAATTGGTACCACTTAATCACTTCTTGTTGAGATTGGGTGAAAAATGCTTAACCTTCTTCAAAGCTCTTAGGCAAGGCTTAGGATTCAAATGGATGGAAGAGTGTAATTGAGCCATCGAAGACCTGAAAGGTACTTAGCTGAACAACCTTTGTTGGTGAGACCCAAGATAAATGATGTACTCTATCTCTATATCACAGCCTCATACCAAGCATTAAGTTTGATGCTAATAATTGACTGAGGTGAAAAATAAAACCCTATCTATTATGTCAGTTATGTGCTCACAAGGGCAGAGATTTGGTATCCTCCTCTTAAGAAGCTTGCATACGCCATGGTATTGATAGCATGGAAGCTTTGACCATACTTTTAGGCACATCTAGTCATGGTACTCACTAATCTTTCACTTTGATAATCATTGCAAAGGCTGGAGGCTTCAGGAAGATTACTCAAATGGTCCATCGAATTAAGCCAATTTGAAATGACCTTTGAAGCTTGAAAGACTATTAAAACATAGGCACTCGCAGACTTCATGGTGGAGGCCACATCATACCTGGCCGAATTAGAATCCTAACCATGGGAAGTTTGTATTGATGGCTCATCTTGTGAATCAGGTTGTGGCATTAGAGTTGTCCTCTAGAGCTCAGATGGAAGGGTAGCTAAGTACTCAGCTCACTTGGAATTTGAGGCTTCAAACTAGAGTATGAGGCTATTCTTCTCGAACTGTGTGTGGCACTGGTGGAAGGAGCTAAAAGGCTTAAGGTATTCAATGACTCAACTTGTGTGCTCTCAAGTCCCTAGGGAATATGAAGCTAGAGACACAACTATGGTCTAGTACTTGACTAAGACATAGAAGCTCATTGCAAGAATCGATCGGGTGGAAATTTGTCATGTGCCTTGGAATAAAAACACCGAGGCAAATGTTTTAGCATGGTTGGCTTCAACCTCTTTGAATTTTGTGCTTAGACAAATTTTTTTGGCAAATCATCAACAACCAACCTATTTAGAAGCTACTGAGATAAATACAATAAACTCATAACCTAGTTGAATTGACCCATCATTGGCTACCTTGAAAAGGGGCAACTTACCAATGGACTGAAAGAGGCTTGGAGGATCAAGAAATTAGCCCCAAACTTCATCTTGGTTGATGGAATTATATACAAAAGATCACTCACATAGTCACTCCTCCATTGTCTAAGACTTGAGGAAGCTAAATATGCCCTTCGTAAGGTTCATGAAGGTATATGTGAAAGCTATGGTGGAGGATGGACCCTTGCACACAAGCTTCTTATGCAAACATACTATTGGCTTAGTATGGAAATAGAGGCATCTGAGTTCATATTTAAGTGCAAATAGTGCCCAATACATGCCTCAATTTACCACAGTCCTACCATTCAACTCTAATAGACTCAAATGATGTTTCCCTTTGATCAATGGGGAATATATATCCTAGGTCCTTTTCCAATCACCTCTAGATAGAGAAAGTTTTTGGTAGTAACCATTGACTACTTTGCTAAGTGGGTGGAAGTCGAACTACTCTCCACAATCATCAAGAAAAAGATTTGGGAGTTCCTCTAACAATAAGTTTGGGTTGCTGTATGTGGTGGTTACTGATAATGGAAAATAATTTGATAGCTCAATATTCTTGTAGCACTGCACTAGCTTGCACATAGACCAAAGGTTCAATTCAATGATACGCCCCTAGGTAAATGGTCCGACTGAGGTAACCGACCAAACTGTACTCTCAAGAATAAAGAAACATCTCAAGAGAGTGAAGGATACCTTGGCTGAAGAGTTGTTGCATGTCTTGTGGTTCTACTAGACTACTCTTCGGATGACAATTAAGGAATCTCCCTATATGCTTGCCTATGGAGTTGAGGATGTCATCCTTATAGAAATTAGGCTTACTTCCCCACAAGCCCAAAGTTGTGATTCTAAGTTAAATGAAGCAAACACCTAAGCCAAGAAAGACCTAGTATTGGAGGTTCAAGAGAAGGTTTGTGCAAGGATTATCGAGTATCTGCAATGGGTACGGTGGTACTACAATGCTCGAGTCCAAAGTTGAGAACTGCAACTAGGTAACTGGGTGTTTTATCGAGTTGAACTCATTGACTAAACTTCAGGAAGCTTTCCCTAAAATGGATAGGCCTATTCAAGATCTCTCAAGTTGTGGGACTAGGAACCTTTAGAATTAAGCACCCTGATGGAAAAATACTTCTAAGGACTTGGTACGTCGACAACCTTAGAAGCTTCTAGCTCTAAAATAAATTATGTCCCATCTATTTTCTAACGTAGTTTATGTTATGCAAAGATAGTTGTGTGCTAGTTTAAAAAATAAGCAAAAGACCTTGGACCAGACAAGGTATAAGACCTCGACCCAATGCCAGGCACAAAGACCTCAGACCAAATAAGGCATAAGACCTTGTCCCAATGCTAAGCACAAAGACCTCAAACCAGACAAGGCATAAGACCTCAACCGAAAGCCAAGCACAGGGACCTTAGACTAGATGAGGCATAAGACCTTGACCTAATGCTAGGCACAAAGACCTCAAACCAGACAAGGCATAAACCTTGACCCAATGCTAGGCACAAAGACCTCAAATCAAGTATGGCACAAAGATATTGGCACAATGCCAAGCATGAGAACCTTGGTCAAGATGTGGTAGAACATTCAACCTCGTATCAAGAAAAATGCTCAAATCTAGACAAGATCTAAGGTAAGCTTCATGGTGGACAAAAGAAACCTTGACACAAAGTATCAACAAAACTGCCAGAGGGAGGAATCAGGTTTATAGTTCAGCTAAATATATTAGTTGAGATGCTCCTATCTAAGGATATTCTTTACAAGAATCCTAATTGATCTGTGAAAGCCTCCCAATGTGGAAGAGAAGCATTAAGTACTTTAAAAACTCATAGAAATTCTTACAAGTACCCAAGACCCATCGGCCAAACTAATGCTTTACAAAATTTATCCTAAAGAAAGTCTATATGCCTGACCATCTTGATCATTAGGAACATTTAGGTGAGATTGGATAAAGTCACAAAAGTTGAAAGAATGGTTCAAAAAAAAAACAAACACATAGGAAGGAAGGAAAATTTTATTGAAATAGGAATAAAGATCGATACAAAAACTCTTCTATTACAAAAGAAGAGGTATAATTAATTAGAAATATTTAGAGAAACTAGCTTATCAGGCCCAGGAATGACCTCGACCTTGTTCTTTGCCATCTACTCCCCATCCTAACCCTTGCCATTTCCACGTTAGCCTCCTTCTTCCACTGAAGAAGCACCTCATACTCCCACTTGAGGCATTAAACCCTCAAGTCATTATAGAGCTCAACACATAGATTTTTAGGGTCAAAGTCAGGCCACAATGGGTTTGCTTCAATGTATCCCTGCAGAAGCCCTAGGAAGAGAGCTTGGCATGTTCCTTGAGATATTCATTGCAAGCCTTGAATTCTATGATGGAATGTATCTTTACTATCTTCAAGATATTGGTGTGCTCTTTTCTATGGAGGTACTTGGTGAAAATGGTGTTCTTGGCATCCTCTAAGGTGGTCCAATGCCAGGTCTTCTGTGCCTCCATGTTTGACAAGGCCAAGTCACACTCGGCAATAAGAAGGTTCTTCTCTTCTCCATCTTTCTCTTGGCTCCTCCATACTACTTTGAAGAGACTCGAGTTGAAAGCGAAGTAAGTCTACCTCCTCTTTGGCCTTTCTCTTCTTGGATACCATCTTCCTCTGAGCTTCATAAAAATAATGCCCTACATAGAGGAAAAATTGCAGGCCTACAACCAAGCTAAAAGTTAGAATAATAGAAGAAGAAGAAAACTGAAGGAGTTAAGTTCAGATAGACTTACATCATGAAAAGACTTAGCCCCCTTTAAAAAGAACTTATCAATGGGAAGCTTGGCAATAATGTGGTTGGCACTAACCCTAAAGTCTGTAAGGAAGTACTCCTTCGCATCGTTCTCTCTTGAGGTGCCTTGGGGTTGGGGGAAAGAGTGTTCGCACACCTCGAGGTGAGTTAGAGAGGGGTAGGGGTAGAGACCACTTTCTTGCAATGATCAACATTCTTCATCATACGAGAAAGTGATTGGTGCAGTCACCCAAGGTGGTGGTTTGGGAAGGAGGAGAAGAGGAATGAGATGGCACTTGTCTTTTCTTTGCCTGCTCCTCGTTAGTTCCTGGCTCTTCTCCTCCTCTCCTTTCTTCCTCTTCCCTTGGCTTGAGGTTGTGGGAAGAGGAGAAGTAGATTTTTTGGTGTAGTGGGCTTCTTCCGATCTAATGATACCTAAGGAGCCTCTCCTTGCTCCTTTAGGATCTCGTTTATAAAGTTAAGCTTGACAATTCTTGCAAGCACAACATCACCTTATTAAATTGAAGAAAAAATTATTATAAAATGAAGGAAGCCAAGTTTTGAGGGTTGATCTTCATATCGACTATATGAGCAATGGATAGTCCATGTTATTCTAGAAAAGCCTCGTCAGACCATGCAAGGGTAGACCTAAACTCTTCTACCTCCTTAGCCTGGGATACTACGAGTCGGTGGACTTGGGGATCTCAAGATTGGTCCTATGGAAGAAATGATTACCCCACTCACAAAGAATGCTTGAATTAACCCTAGAAAAGACCCTCATAAGATGATC
The DNA here is from genome assembly GCA_005019695.1 of Trichopus zeylanicus subsp. travancoricus. Classification (NCBI taxonomy): domain Eukaryota; kingdom Viridiplantae; phylum Streptophyta; class Magnoliopsida; order Dioscoreales; family Dioscoreaceae; genus Trichopus; species Trichopus zeylanicus. The sequence continues at coordinate 8,942 of RXID01014857.1, read as the reverse complement.
CTTCCAAAAGTGAATAGAGTTGGCGTTGGAGGCAAAGAGTCTACACTGCTTTTTCGAGGTGAAGTACCACCGACCTTTAGTATTGGGATCTTAGCAATCTTTGAAGGAATCCCTAAATATTTCTATAGTAGGGGAATAACATTTTGAGGTGGATAGGATTCAGGAGGCTGAGATGAATGCTATAGCAACAGGAATGATCTAATTTGAAGCTAAGTCCCAATCTCTCAAAATATCCCTAGTGAAAGAATCTATAGGGTATCGAAGACCACTGTCAAACATCTCCCAATAGATGATAAATTCAAACCCAAATTTCTTTCTAATAGTTTTACTATCCTCTTTCAACCCCCATAGGTCTAACTCAGTTTTGTTTGAAAAGCTGAATATGCTAACTAGCTACTTAAGGTTCTTCTCCTGGAAGGTAGACTCAAAAATCTAGACCCTCACTTAAGGATTACCTAGCAATACTTATGCTAGGATCAAAGAGCAGGATGAAAAGCTATTAAATAGGTGAACTCACATAAAGGAAATAGTAGGATGGTTGTGTTTTGGGGAAAAGGCCCCCTCGCAGCCTTGGAGCTACATTTAATGGCAGATGGTGTGGTGAAAGGCATAGCAGAGGATCTTGCAGCCTTCAAGATGAGGCAACTTTTGAGACAGGCAGAGCAGTGGATGGATGGGCAGTTGTCCCATGTATTTGCCTTAGGAAGGTGCAGAGCCTTGGCCCCCTAGTGGACAGTGTTGGGTCACCATGGGAGGTTGAAGACTTCTTCAAGACAAGGGCCACTTGTCTTAGAATGCTATCCTTCTTAGCAATGGAGGACCTATTTTTAGAGATTGAGGGAGCAACAGAGGATGCCATGAATGGCAAGCTCTCTGGTGAAGGATGAAGAGGTTGAGGAAGAATATGAAGGTTCACAAATTTGCTAAAATAAAAGGGGAAGAAACATGGTATCATTTTATATGAGCCTCACCTCATTGTCTAATTACTCCCACATGGCTTAATCGAGGCCCATGAATCCCAAAAGGCTAGATCTTCAAAATCCTCATTTGGATTTGGTGATGCATGTCCCCTAAAGGCTTAGGGGGAATGAATCAAAAGGAACACCAAAGATCACCCCGATGGGCGAGTAGATGGCTCTAGACCAGCACCACAAAAGGACAAAACCCTAGATGATTACACAAGATGTAATGAGGTGGCGACCTACTTTTGCAAGCATCTTGGTAGCTAGCATCTTGCATCAAAAAACCTTGAGTCAGAAGAAGGCACAATTTCCCAGGCTTCATGGAAGCTGACACTTCACTCTCCTAAAGAAAGAACCACAGCTCAAACCATCAGTGCTGTAATGTTTAGAGGCTAAATTGTCTCGACAAACATTAAGAGAAAGTTTGAAAAAGCTCAAGTCCCTAGACCTATGGTACGGGACCTAGAGTTGGAAGGCACTAATAATACATCATGTTACTAAGTGGTGGTTTAGGAAAATTGAATGAGTGTGAACCAAAGCTAAAGCCACTAGCCGAGGTAATTAAAGGGTGACATCTAAACTGAATTTCTTGATCCAAAAAAGTTAATGAAGCCAAGCTTAAAGAGCATATTGTGAACAGATATGACTAGGGTAAGGACTCGACTTCACCCAACCATTATGAGCTTAATAACTTTGGACATGGACAAGTTTTTGAGAAAGGTTAGCCATATCACAAAGCCCAATTGTGACTGAACTCACTAGACTTGGCCTATTAGCGTCGATATACTAGCCGATTAATTTGCAGTCATTTCTGGAGTCAATCCCAAAGGATCTGAGCTACTTTATGGAAAATTCAGTGGGACAATTACCCAAGATTATGAGATCCAGACATGCCAAATCTTTGGGGGCACTATAAATAACACTATAACTAGAGAGTTAAGGGACTAATGCCTTTTCTCTCTTGTCCACTATATTCTGAGAGTGCAATACTAACTTGAGTGTTAGAGTGACTACCACTAAAGAGTTACCACTGTCTCTTCATAAGGTTTTTCTTTCTTGCGATCAACAGAAGGGTGGCCTAGTGGATTAAATTCTCAAGGAGCCTCTCAAATAAAAAATCAGTGGTGAACCGGGCTCCATCAACTAACTTAAATAGAAATATCTATGATTTCATCTACCATATCCAAATCAACTCAAAAGAGTTTCATCCATATCAAATTCAAACAAAAAAAAAAGCTAGAGAGGAAGAACAAATCTAAAAGAGGAGAGAAGCAATGAATGTGAAGGAACAAATCAAATATTAGAGTCAAAAATCACACAAGAAAAGTAAGGTTCGAGCTTATCTCTCTTTTTTTTTCTATTAGGCTCTCTACCTTCTTTCCTTTTTCATCCTACAAGTGCTCTACCACTTCCTATTGTTAGCCTCCATATACCCCTGAGCTCCCAGCCTCATTGCTTCACCTACCATATTTCAATTGGAGCTTTTGGCTGAAACACAAAAGTCCCAATCACAGCTCCTTGCTAGGTCTTTGCTTTTATGCCTCCATAGGCTCTGCCCTATGGCCTTGGCCTTCATTGCCCATGACCACTAAAGCACTAGATTGTTGGAGCCTTGAACCACCATGTGTCGTCATTGCCACCCTCTATATTATGCCTACCTCAACTACTCACCAAGGTTTAGTCACTTGAACCTTTGCCTTCCCGCCACCCACCACCAACTTCCTCACTGTCGAAGGCCACCCCATATAGCTTTGTAGCTACTTTCTATACCATTTACACCTACTCAGAACACAAATGGTCCCAAACAGAGCTCTCAATTGAGTCTCCTACTGCCTCCTTGAGAATTTGTAGTTTCCCCCTCTATCAACTCCACCAGCAGCTATGCTCAACTTCTGGCCAAAGGAAGGAGAAGAAGGGGTTGGGAAGGAACCTAGGTGATGAACAAAAAAGGAATATAGAGAAGAGGAGGAAGAGTAGGTGGGGGCGGAAAAAGAATAAGAGGAAAGGAGAGAGAGAAGTAAAAAAACTATACATGCAATGGTGGCCAACTATAGGGAGCTGACCTACAGTGCAAATTTATTTATAATTTTGGAATCCTAGATGACTAATATTGGGATTTTGTAGTTTTGGGTACAATCAAAGTGTTTCAAAATTTTCATGAGCTATTTGATTAGGTGTAGATCGGTGAAAATTGACAAATGAAATTAAATCATGGTGAAGAGTCACTGGGAGAGATTTGCTCATTTTTTTAATTGAGAAAAAAGTGGGCCCCAATTAGGTTCATATGCTAGTCAGCTACCATATGGATTGTACCATATGCTAGCCATCTAGAGTATGATTTAAATTATACACCAGGGTACTAGCATATGATTTATTTTATATGCCAGTGTATTGTGTTATGGGATATCTATATGATAGTATGGAATATTTCATATGTCAAGGTTATGGCAGGTGGTTCATTCCATACACTAGAATCCTGGCATCATATGAAAATTCCATATTACTTTTAAAAAATACTTTAAATATGTTTAGACAGGTTCTAGAGTAAAGGGGACTGGGGTTTTTTTGGTATAAGTCAACAACTATCCTTAACCCAAATTTCATGGATTTTCAACTTAAAATAATAGGAAAATTTAGCTCAGGATAGTAGGTAATTTTATGCTAAAGTGAGAGAAATTTTTAGCTCATGATACAAGGTAAATCAGCTCTGAATGTAGAGGATTTTTGGGTTTAGATAATCAACTTAGTAAAATAAGTTGACTCATGGTTGCAGTAAAGATTAATGAAAGGCAAGAAAGGCAGATATCTAAATATGCTGCCATTACAGAGTAGTCAATTGAGATTATACTAGCACAAGAAGACAAAAATAAAATAGAAAGGGCCATTCACTACCTTAGTTGAACTATGCAAGAGTATGAGAAGAAGTACTAAAAAATGGAGAATACTTGCCTCGCAATCATTTAGGCTACCCAAAAACTAAGACACTACTTCATGGTCGACAAAGTCCTTATTTGAGCCTATGTGGACTTGATCGAGTTTATTTGAAAAGTTAGTACTATTAGGAAGAATTGCAAGATGGAAAATGGTTTTAGCTGAATTCGATCTTGAGTTTGTCACCAAAAAACTAGTCAAGGAACAAGCTATAGCCAATTAACTAGTTGATTTCCCCCTCTCATGCACAAACTTGACTCCAAAAATATTCCCTAATAAATCAATTTATATTGTCATAGAATCTCACTAGGTTTTACTACCAACTTCAATTTCTCAAACCTTATGATTTAGATGCCCAAGATAATCACATAGAAGATTTTACCTTATGGTTTTGTAGTCTTCAATTGTCTGAACTCTAAGTTTAGGTGTTTGAACTCGAAGGTTTCAGAACTTGATTTGGTAACTTTGGTCATCCAAACATGTGAGGATAAAAATTAATGGCTAGTTTTCTTATTGTTGGAATGAGTTTAGTTACACACTAAGGGACCCAAACTTAGAAAAAAAGCATGGGGTGGTTCTCAATGGCTACATTTTGCTTTCAACAATTTTATATTGGCTTAGGATTTCTTTTCTCAAGAAAAAATGAAATGAACTTTTAATATCTTTAGAGAAAGATCCAAGTTTCCCAAACTATCTAGCCTCAACAAAGACTCAAATAGGCTTTAACTTTTTCATATCCTTATTCAATATTTTAGAGATTCTTATTGTGAAATTTTTTCTTTGTTATTCAATTTACATCCTTATAACTCTCTTAGGTTGTTAGGAGAGTGTGAGAGAGTTAGCTCCGATGTGGAGCAGTACTTACTTGACTAGAGCAAGGGATTATAAAGGCTTGACTTCACAAATGACATCACTAGTGGAGTGATTGAAGTCCTCAATATTGAGGTAAGAAACATGGAGTAGGTATGGTTGGTTACCGAATAATGTATGTCAGTTTATATTCTCTCTACTTTTCTATTTATTTTTTGCACTCTACCATTATTGTGATTGCTTATGGATTGAATTTGGTTTGGATTTCAACAAATAGTATATCATTCTTGTAAACCTAATTTACCCGTCCTCTTAGATTTTCTGTTGGGCTTTCAATTGGTATCAAAGCCTCATGCTCATATTTTTGGTTTAATAGCCTCGCATTTTTTATCAAGTTTTATTATGGAAACCTTTGGTATTTCTCATTCTTTTCAAAGAGCCAATCCCATTTTTTGTCCCACTGTATTTGATGGAAATAATTTCAATCAAGAGAAAACTCATATTAAGAACTTTATGAAATGTATTGATTTTAAGATTTGGAATTTAGTGGAAAATGGATACTCTCCACCCACCAAGTTAATTGATAGTGTAAAGATTCCAAAACTACCACAAGAGTGGAATGAAAATAAAAAGAGGTTAGATTCAATGATTTCTATAAACATAAATGCTTTTTGTTGTGCCCTTAATCAAAATGACATAAAACATATTTCATCTTTTGCAACTATTCATGAGATTTGGAATTATTTACTATCAACTCATGAAAGGGTTGAGCATGTTATAAAAAATATGAAGAAGAAGTAAAACAAGGACGCAAGGAAGAAGAATGTAGAAGCAAGAGAGTCACCCCTCAAACTTAAGAGAAGAAGAAGAAAAAGAAGAAAAGAAGGAGAAACCGTACATGGGATGACATGAATAATGACTCTAAGGATCAAGTTATCAACTTTCGTCTCATGATAAAGGATTATGAGAATGAAGAGGATGAGGTACAAGATCCTAATTTTGATGAATCACTTGAAGTATTTCATGAATTGCATGCCAAGTTTGAATAACCATTTTTGAAGCATGAATCTTTGAAAAAAGAGTTTTCATCAATTTTATGCAATCATGATTCTCTAAAAATAGCAAATGATAAATTGGAGAATTTGTCTCTTGAAAGTAAATTTCATACTTTACAAAATGAGAATGAGTTTTTGAGAAAGAGCATATCTAGGTTTACTTGTAAGGTGAAGAGGTAATTTTCAAATATTCTTGGTGCATGTTCTTTTTCACAAAATTTGACTTGTAATTATTGCTTTTACAAGGGTTATATTTCTACTTGTTGCCTAATTAAGAAAAGTATTACTTTCAAAAAAAATATGGGTACCAAAGGGTATGATTCCTAAACTTGTGGAATCCAAATAAATTTGGGTTCCAAAATCCACCCTAAATTAGACTAATCTAGTTAGCTAGGGATAAAACTTGTCTTTAGATGGTTATTTTTAGTCATCCTCTAGTTAGGTTAGTTTAAGTAGGGTATTTATGCTTTCAATTACTTTTATTTTTTAATTTATTTAGTGTTGATCTCACTTGAAATGCCTTGTGATGTTCATTCTTGATTATATATTACTAATCTCTTGTGGAGAGATAGTCATATTATATTTCATAGAAAATGAAGAGGAGATTCATATGAATGGCATCCCAAAATACTTCAAAGATTACATAATTACTTGGGATGATATTAAACTCTTCTACTCTTATTAGTTGCCTATCAATGCAATGATTTTAGTTATAAATTTTAATATCTTTATAGAGAATATGCATTGTGTTGGGGAATACATAATAGCTCTAGGAACTATTTTAGTCAAGGTTGTGTGCATTATAAATAGGGGGAGTATTTATACATTGTATAATCTTTTAAACTACTTTTATGGTGATAGGTTATTCAACATGTATAATTTTTATTCTTTCATATTATATATTCATGTTGACTTAAAATTATTACTTACTATACATAGATTTATACACCTTGGAAATAGTCTTTCTTTTTGTTGATTTGTCTAGATTTTGATAATACAATTTTGTGGAGATATTTGACAGTAATTATCCATATATCTTACATTTTTTCAAGATTTTCATATTTGATGATGACGATATTAGAAGAGTTAAACTTGAATTTTTGCTATTATTTCTCGTTACTCCATGTTCCTTATAATACATTCATTTAGTGGGAGTTACCCTTTTGATGATATCAAAAGGGAGAGAACAATATGTCCATGACTTATTAAACTCAATTGTTCTTAAGTTAATTTTGTTAAAAGCATGGCTTATTACTTTTGTCTTATATTTACTATTGCATGGGGTATCTCAATCATCAAAAAGGGAATTATTGTTCTTTAAATGTTGATGATGATGAAAACTAGAGTTTAACAAGTATTGTCCTAGTTATGATAAGTTTCAAGTTACCAATGATCAAAACTTAAAAAAGGATCAAGTCCTTATTTATTTTGGGTAAATGTGTTGAAGCAAAAAGTTCTATATAACCTTTCTACATTTTGTGCAATAAATTTTCTGCAATTTGTATAAATTACTCCAAATATAGTTATTCAGTCTATAATAATTTTATGAGGCTTAGATTTTAGAACATTGGGAAGATAGACTATTTGAAGTTTACAAGACTATGGTCGTAAATGAGACCATATTAATGTAGAACTCCAGGCATAGGGATATTATCTTTACATTTTGATATGATATTTTTCTATACTAAATAAGATAGTATATTTATATTAACATATTTTGGTATATTTCATAATTTGGATTTGTACTAATCCTTATTTCTTAAAGGTCTCCATATGTTATTATACATAGTGGCTCTTAAATTTTATTTTATACAAATAGATTCAAAAGAAAAGAAACACAATGCAATAAGATGATTTAAAAAGTTACAATCTCAATTATAGTTAGTTAGAGTGAAAAATATCAACTTTGGTGTCGGATAAAAGATATAGATTTGATAACTATATTTATTTTATTATTTGTATTGACTCATGATATGAATAACCTTGTTTGCTTTTTCTTTTTAGTGATAGAATTTTGACTTGGCAAAGCAATAAGTAATTTTAACAACCAAGTTTTATAATCAACTTCTTGAAATAGATTATTGGACATAAGTGGGATGGTACTCAAGGTAAACTAATTTTTATAATTGAGAGTTTCATTCAGTTGTTGTAGAAATGTTAAAATATTTTTTATGTCTTCCTGATATGGGCCACTAGAAATTTGAACAAATTGAAAATTCTCAAGAATTTGGGTTAAATGCATCCTTAAAAATTGAAAACTATATTTGATCAATCCGTTAGTTAGGGAATTAGAATGCAAATTGTTATGATCCAATGGAAAATTTGGGGCATTGATGTGGTGATGATACTGTATCATTTGGCTATATAGGTGTGATGTTGAATGATCAGACAACTAAAAAGCAAGCCACTAATCAAAGAAAAATTAACAATAATGTAATTTACCATAGCCAATATGGGTATAGTAATTGCCCTTTTTTTTGTATTCATCATTCACTGTGAAGTGCCCCCAGGGCCCCCATGATGGTAGTGGTGATGCCTATCATTGATCATGAATTCTCATTCGAGGCCCTTGTGATGGACATCATGATGGCAACGGAGAATATAGGTTGAATACATGAGGACATGTTGTGAATTGAGGTTAGATACATATTTGATACAAATAGGATATGGTTGGATATGGGTGGATATAGGTCAGATATGGCAAGGTTTGCGTCAAATATAGGGAATATATAGGAGGAACATGTAGGATACAGGAGGATCACTATATCCAGTCAGTATGTACCATACCCTACTCCAATATGGGTACTTCGTGATGGCTATCATGAAGGATGTTGTGACACCCATTATTGATCATGAGGTCCTCCCTAAGGCTCCCATGATGGACATTATGAAGCTTGTGTAGGATATGGGTCAGATATGGGTTGGGTACAAGTTGGATGCAAGTACGATAGGTGGATATGTAATGAATACAGGAGGATAATGGATAGATATAGGTCTATTCATGTTAGATACTTGGTGGATATTGGCATGTATGTATCCTATCATCATTCAATATACACCATATGCCACTCCAATATGAGTACCTCGTGATAGATGTCATGATACCTATAGTTGACCATGAAGCCCCTCCTGAGGTTATTGCTGTAGACATTGTGACATTCATCATTGATCATGAAGTCCTCCC
>RXID01014856.1:0-26825 GCA_005019695.1 Trichopus zeylanicus subsp. travancoricus | reverse complement strand
GTAGGAGTAGGAGTAGTAGTAGTTGTAGTAGTGGTAGTAGTTGGAGAAGGTGTACGAGTAGTAGGAGTTGGAGCACTAGTAGTAGTAGTAGTAGGTGTAGTAGTAGTAGGAGGTGTAGTAGTAGAAGTAGTAGTAGCAATAGTAGCAGCAGTGGCAGTAGTTGTTGTAGCCATAATAGTGGTAGTAGTAGTAGAGGCACTAGTACTAGCAATAGTAGTTCAATAATGGTAGTAGTAGTAGCAGTTGCAGTAGCGCTAGTAGTAGTTGTTGTTGTAGTTGTAGTTTTTATAGTAGTAGTAGAAGTGACAGTAGTAGTAGTAGCAGCAGTGGTAGTAGTAATAGTAGTAGTTGTACTAGTAATAGTTGTACTAGTAGTAGTTGTACTACTACTAGTAGTAGTAGTTATTGTTGTATCAGCAATAGTAGTAGTAATAGTTGTACTAGTAGTAGTAATCATAGTAGTCGCAGTAGTAGAAGTAGTAGAAGTAGTAGTAGCAGTAGCAGCAGAAGTAGTAGGAGCAGTAGTAGTAGTAGTAGTAGTAGTAGTTCGAATAGTAGTACTAATAGTAGAAGTGGTACGACTAGTAGTAGTTGTTGTTGTTGTTATTATTGTTGTTGTAGTAGTAGTTATTGTAGTAGTTATTGTATAGTAGTAGTAATAGTAGCAGTAGCCCCAGTAATAGAAGTATTAATAGTAGTAGCAGTAGTAATAGGAGTAATAGTAGCAGTAGCAGTCGAAGCAGTAGTCGTAATAGTTGTAGTAGTACATGTAGCAGCAGTAGTAACAATTGTTGTTGTAGTAGTAGTTGTAGTGGAATTTGTTGTAAAAGTAGTAGTAGAAGTAGCGGTAGCTATATTAGCAGTAGTAGTAATAGTAGTAATAGCAATAGTTTCAGTAGTAGTAGTAGTGGCAGTAGTCGTAGTAGCAGCTGTAGTAGTAGTAGTAGCAATAGTAGTGGTAGTAGATGTAGTGACATTAGTAGCTGTAGTTGGAGAAGTAGAGTACTAGCACCCGCCATAGTAGTAGCTGCAGTAGTTGTAATAATCGGAGGAGAAGTAGTAGTAGTAGCAGTTGCACCACAAGCAGTAGTCATAGTAGTAGTACAAGTAGTTATCGTTGTAGCAGTAGTAGCAATGGTGGTAGTAGTAGTAGTTGGAGTAGCAGTAGTAACACTATTAGGAATAGTGGTAGTTCTCGTAGTTGTAGCAGTAGTAGCAGCAGCAGTAGTAGTCATAGTAATAGTAGTAGTAGCAGTAGTAGCAGCTATAGCATTTGTAGCAGTTTTAGCCGTAGTAGCAGCAACAGTAGTAGTAGCGGCAGCAATTGTAGTAGTAGTTGTAGTGCTAGCAGGAGCAATAGTAGTACAAGTAGTAGTAATAGCCGTAGTAGCAGTTGTAGTAGTGGTAGTTCTAGTAGTGGTAGCAACAATTGTACTAGTAGTAGTATTAGAAGTTGTGGTAGTAGTAGAAGTAGGGCATGTTGTAATAGGAGCAGTAGTAGTAGTTGGAGAAGTAGTCGTAGTAGAAGTAGCAGTAGTTCTAATACTAATAGAAGTAGTAGTAGTTGCGGTAGTAGCAGTAGCAGCAGCAGTTATAGTGGAAGCAGTAGCAGTAGTGGTAGTTGCAGTAGAAGTAGCGGTACTAGTAGTTGTAGTAGCAGTAGTAGTAGTTGTTGTTGTAGTAGCTATAGTAGGAGTAGTGGTAGTGGTTGTATTTGTAGCAGTAGTGACAATAATAGTTGAAGTAGTAGTTGTGGTAGTAGTCGTAGCAATAATATTAGTAGTAGTTGTGGTGGTGGTAGTAGCAGCAGCAGTAGTAGGAGCAGTAGCAGGAGGAGTAGTAGTAGTAGCAATTGGATTTGAAGCACTAGTAGTAGAAGCGGTACCAATATTAGCAATAGTAGTAATAGCAATAGTTTCAGTAGTAGTAGTAACAGAACTTGTAGTAGCAGCAGTAGTAGTAATAATAGCAATAGTAGTAGTTGTTGTAGTCGCAGTAGTAGCTGTAGTTGGAGAAGTAAAGTAGTAGCAGCAGCCATAAGAGTAGTAGGAGTAGAGGCAATAGCAGGAGCAGTAGTAGTACCAGTAGTAGTAGTAGCCATAGTAGCAGTTGCAATAGCAGTAGTTCTAGTAGTAGTGGTAGCTATTGTACTAGTAGTAGTAGTACTAGATGTAGTGGTAGTAGTAGAAGAAGGGCAAGTTGTAGTAGGAGTTATAATAGTACAATAAGCAGTAGGAGGACGAGTAGTAGCAGTAGTTTTAATACTAGTAGAAGTAATAGTAGTAGCAGTAGTAGTGGTAGCAGTAGCAACAATAGGGGCCATTACGGCAGTGGTAGTTGCAATAGCAGTAGGGGTAGTAGTTGCTATAGTAGTAGTAGTAGTAGTAGTAGCAGAAGTTGGAGAAGTAATAGTAGTGGTTGTAGTAGTAGTCCCAGTAATAGTAGTAGTAGTAGTAGTAGTAATTGCAGTAGTAGTAGCAGTATCAATAGTAGCAGTAATAGTGGCAGCATCTGTAGTAGTAGTTATAGCAGCAGCAGTAGCAGCAGCAGTAGTAGTAGTAGTAGTCTTATTTGTAGTGATTGGAGTACTACTACTAGTAGTAGTAGTAATAATAAAAGTAGCAGCTGTAGAAGTAGTGCTAGTAGTAGTTGTTGCAGTACTAGCTGTAGTAGTAGTTGTAATAGAAGTAGTAGTAGCAGTAGCAGTAATAGTAGTGGTAGTAGTAGTAGCAGCAGTAGTAGTAGCAGTAGAAGTAGCAGTAGTAGTGGTGGTAGTAGTAATTGTTGTAGTAGTAGTTGTTATAGTAATTGTAGTTGCGATAGTAGTAGTAGTAGTTGTTGTTGTAGCAGCAATAGTAGTAGGAGTAGTATTAGTAGTAGCAGCAGCAGCTGTTGTTCTTCTAGTAGTAGTAGTAGTAGTTGCAGCAGCAGCAGTGGTTGTAGTAGCAGTAGTACTAGTAGTAGTAGTCGTAGTAGTCGCAATAGTAGAAGTAGTAGAAGTAGTAGTAGTAATAGTAGTAGTAGTAGCAGCCGCAGAAGTAGTAGTAGCATTAGTAGTAGTAGTAGAAGCAGCAGTAGTAGTAGGAGCAGTAGAAGGAGCAGTAGTAGTACTAATAGTAGAAGTGGTACCACTAGTAGTGGTAGTTGTTGTTGTTGTTGTTGTAGTAGTAGTAGTTGTTATTGTAGTGGTCATTGCAATAGTAATGGTAGTAGTAGCAGTATTAGTAGTAGTAGCAATAGTAGTAGTAGTAATAGTAGTAGTAGTGGAAGTAGCAGCAGAAGTAGTAGTCGAAGTAGTAGTAGTAATAGTAGTAGTAGTACAAGTAGCAGCAGTAGTAGCAATTGTTCTAGTAGAAGTAGTAGTTGTTGTAGTGACATTCGTTGTAGAAGTAGTAGTAGAAGTAGTGGTTGCTTTATTAGCAGTAGTAGTAATAGTAGTAATAACAATAGTTTCAGTAGTAGTAGTAGTGGCCGTAGTCGTAGCAACAGCAGTAGTAGTGGTAGCAGTTGTAGTGGCATTAATAGTTCTTGTTGGAGAAGTATGGTAGTAGCACCAGCCGTAGTAGTGGCTGCAATTGTTGTAATAGTAGGAGGAGAAGTAGAAGTAGTAGCAGTTGCAGCATAAGCAGTAGTCATAGTAGTACAAGTAGTAGTCGTTGTAGCAGCAGTAGCAATGGTAGTAGTAGTAGTAGTTGCAGTAGTAACAGTAGTAGTTGTAGCAGTAGTAGTAATAGTATTAGTAGTAGTAGTATTTATTGCAATTGTAGCAGTAGTAGCAGCAGTAGTAGTCGTAATAGTAGTAGTAATTGTTGTAGTAGTTGTAATAGCTGTAGTAGCAATCATAGCGTTAGTAGCAGTAGTAGTAGTAGCATTCGTGCCAATAATAGCAGCAGCAGCAACAGCAGCAGTAGTAGTGGTAGCAGGAGCAGTAGTAGTACCAGTAGTAGCGATGGCCGTAGTAGCGGTTGTAGTAGCAGCAGCAATTTTACTAGTAATAGTAGTATTAGAAGTAGTGGTAGTAGTAAAAGTAGGGCATGTTGCAATAGGAGCAGTAGTAGTATAATAAGTAGTAGTAGCAGGAGAAGTAGTAGTGGTAGTAGCAGTAGTCATAGTAGTAGTAGTAGTGGAAGGGCAAGCAATAGTCATAGCAGTAGTACAAGTAGTAGTCATTGTAGCAACAGTAGCAATGGTGGTAGTAGTAGCAGTAGTAGTAGAAGTTGTAGTAGTAGCCATTGTAGTAGTTGTAGTAGTTATAGTAGTAGTCGCCGTAGTAGTAGTATTGGAAGTAGTAGTGGGAGTTGTAGTGTAGCAGTCGTTGTAGTTGTAGTAGCAGAAGTACTAATATTAGCTGTAGTAGTAGGAGTAGAAGAAGAAGTTGGAGATAGTAGTTATAGTAGCAATAGTAGTAGTAACTGTAGTAGTAGTAGTAGTAGTAGTAGTGGTAGTAGAAGGAGTGGTAGAAGTAATAGTAGTAGTGGTAGCAGCAGTCGCAGTAGTAGGAGTGTTAGGAGGAGTAGTAGTAGTAATAATAATAGTAGTAGGAGTAGTAGCAACAGTCGCAGTAGCAGTAGTAACAGTTGTAGTAGTTGTAGTAATAGGAGTCATAGTTTTAACAGTAGTAGGAGTAGCAGTAGTGGCAGAAGTAGCAACAGTAGCAGCAGGGGTTCTAGTAGTAGTAGTAGTTGTTATTGTTGCTATGGAAGAGATATTAGTAGTCGTAGTAGTAACAGTATGACCAGTATAGGGAGTAGGAGTAGTAGTTGGAGCAGCTGAAGGTGTAGGAGTAGCCGTAGGAATAGTAGTCGATGTAGTAGCAGTCGTAGTAGTAGTAGTAGCCGTAGTCGTTGTAATAATAGTAGTAGTATTAGTAATAGTAGTTGTAGTATCAGTAGCATTAGTAGTAGTAGTGGGAGTGGAAGATATAGTAGTTGAAGAAGTAGTTGTAGTTGTAATAGTAGGAGAAGCAGCAATAGTAGGAGTAGTAGTTGTTGTCATGGTAGTAGTCGTAGTAGTAGTAGTAGTAGTAGTAATAGTAGTAGTAGTAGTAGTAGTAGTAGTAGTAGTAGTACTAGTAGTTGTAGTAGTTGTTGTAGTAGTAGTCGAAGCAGTCATAGAAGTAGTAGTAGTAGGAGTATTAGTAGCCTCAGTAGCCATACTAGTAGTAGTAGTAGTAATAGGAGTAGTAGTAGCATTAGTAGTACTAGTGGCAGTAGTAGTAGTAGCAGCAGCAGCAGCAGCAGCTGTAGTCGTTACAGTAGTAGCAATAGTTGCAGCAGTAGCAGCAGTAGTCGCAGTATCAGTAGCAGTAGCAATAGTAGTAGTAGTGGTAGTGGCACCAGTGTTAGTAGTAGTAGCAATAATAGGAGCAGCAATATTAGGAGCTGTAGTAGTAGTAGTAGTAGCACTTTTAGTAGTTGTAGTGGTTGTAGTAGTTGTAGTAGTAGAAGTGGTAGAAGTAGAAGTAGTAGTAGTAGTACTAGTAGTAGTAATAGGAGTGTTAGAAGTAGTAGCAGCGGCAGCAGTAGTACTAGTAGTCGTACTTGTTGTTTCCATAGTAGTAGCTATAGTAGTAGTTGTAGTAGTAGTCCTAGTAGTAGTAGTAGTAGTAGTAGTAGTAGTAGATATTGTAGTAGTAGTTGTTGTTGTTGATGTTGTAGTGGTAGTTACAGTAGTAGTAGTAATAGTTGCAGTATATGCAGCAGTAGTTGTAGCCATCATAGTAGTAGTTGTTGTATTTGTAGCATTAGTAGCACTAGTAGTAGAAGTAGCACTAGGAGTAGGTGCAGGAGGAGTAGTAGTAGCAGTAGAAGTAGTAGTGGTAGTAGTAGCGGTAGCTGTTGTTGTTGTTGTAGTAGTAGCTATAGCAGTAGCACTAGGAGTAGTTGTTGTAGTAGTAGTAGTAGTAGCAGTCGTAATAGCAGTATTAGTAGTAGTAGTGGTAGTACTAGCAGTAGCAATAGTTGAAGCAGAAGTAGTAATAACAGTATTAGCAGTAGTACTCGTAGTAGTAGTACTCGTAGTAGTAGCAATATTAGCAGTAGTAGTAGGAGTTGGAGTATTGAGTAGTAGTAGTTAGAGTGGTGGTAGTAGCAGAAGTAGCAGTAGTATTTGTCGCTGTAGTAGTAGTAGTAGTAGAAGTAATATTAATAGTACTAGTATTAGCAGTTGCAGTAGCAGAAGTAGTAGTAGTAGAAATAGTAGCAATAGTACCAGGAGAAGCAGTAGTAGTATTTGTAGTAGTAGCATTAGTCGTAGCCGAAGTAGAAGTGGTTGAAGTTATAGTAACAGTAGTGGCAGTAGTAGTAGCATTAGTAGCAACAGTAGTAGTGGTAGCAGCAATAGCAATAGTCATAGTAGTAGCATAGTCGCAATAGTGTTTGTAGTAATAGTAGCAATTGTTGTTGTTGTAGTAGTAGTCACCGCAGCAGTAGTACTAATAATAGTAGCTGTTGTTGTTGTTGAAGTAGTTGTAGTACTAGTTATTGTAGTAGGAGTAGGAGGAGGAGTAGGTATAGTAGTAGTAGTAGCTTCAGCATAGTAGTAATAGTAGTTGTACTACTACTAGTACTAGCACTACTAGTAGCAGTAGCAGCAGTAGAAGTAGCAGTAGTAGCAATAGCAGTAGTAGGTTTAATAGTTGTAGTAATAGTTGTAGTGATAATAGTAGTAGGAGTAGTAGTTATTCTAATAGTAGTGGTACTAGTAGTAGCAGCAGCAGTAGTGGTGGTGCTACTACTAGTTGTAGTGGTACTTGTTGTAGTAGTATTAGTAGTAGTAGTAGTGGTAGGAGTAGACATAGTTGTAGCTATAGTAGTCATAGTAATAGTAGGAGTAGGAAGAGTAGACATAGTTGTAGCTATAGTAGTCGTAGTAGTAGTATTAGGAGTAGCCATAGTTGTAGCTATAGTAGTCATACTACTATTAGTAGTAGTAACAGCTGTAGTACTCGTAGTAGGAGTAGTAGTAGTTGTTGTTTTAGTAGCTATACTAGTAGGTGCAGTAGTTGTAGTGGTAGTAGTAGTTGTAGTAGTTGGAGTAGCATCATTCGAAGTAGTAGTATTTGGACTAGTAGTCATAGTTGTAGTAGTAGCAGCTGCAGTTCTAGTAGTAATAGTTTTTGTTGTTGTTGAGGAAGAAGTATTCGTAGTAGTATGAGCAACAATAGTAGCAGTAGCAGCAATAGCAGCTGCGGGAGTACGAGTAGTAGTAGTAGTAGTAGTAGTAGTAGTAGTTGGAGCGACAGAAAGAGTAGGAGTAGCTGTAGGATTAGTAGTTGTAGTAGTAATGGTAGAAGTAGTCGGAGTAGTAGTAGTAATAGCATCAGCAGTAGTAGAAGCAGCGGCAACAGTAGTAGAAGCAGCAACAGCAGTAGTAGTAGTATTTGTAGCAGTAGTAGTAGTAGTAGTAGAAGTAGCAGAAGGAGTAGGAGTACAAGTAGTAGCAGTAGTAGTACTTTCTAGTAGTAGTAGGAGTAGTTGTAGGAGTAGAAGTTGGCGTAGTAGTAGTAAGAGTTGTAGTAGTAGTACTAGTACTAGTAGGAAGAGAAGTAGTAGGAGTAGTAGAAGTAGGAGTAGTAGTAGCGGTCGTAGCAGTTGTAGCTGTAGCAGAAGAAGTAGTAGCCGTAGTAGCAGAAATAATAGCAATTACAGTAGTAGTTATACCAGTTGCAGTAGTTGTAGTAGTAGTAGTAGTAGTAGTATTACTAGTAGTTGTATCAGTAGCAATAGCAGTAGTAGCGATTGTAGTTGTATTAGCAGTAGAAATAGTAGTAATAGTAGTAGTAGTAGCAGTAGTTGCTACAGTAGTAATAGTAGTAGTACTAGCAGCAGCAGCAGTAGTAGCAGTAGTTACAGTGGTACTAATAGTAGTGGGAGTTGCAGTAGTAGCAGCAGCTGTTGTAGCAGTAGTTATAATAGAAGCAGTTCTAGTAGCAGTAACTGTTGTAGTAGTAGAAATAGCGAAATTAGCAGCAGCAACTGTAGCTGTAGTAGTAGTATCAGCAGTAGCAGCAGTTGTATTTATAGTAGTATTAGCAACAGCAGCAGCAGCAGTAGTAGTAGTAGTCATACTAATAATTGTAATAATAGTAGTAATAGTTGTACTAGTCATAGTAGTGGCAGTAGTGGATGTAGTAGAAATGGTAATAATAGTAGTGATAGTAGTACTAGTAGTAATAGTAGGAGGAGTAGTAGTAGTTGGTGTAGAAGTAGCTGTACGAATTTGTGTTGGAGTAGTAGTAGTAGTGGTGGTGATAGTAGGAATTGCAGCAGCAGTAGCAGTCGTAGTAGTAGTATTATTAGTAATGGTAGTATTAATAGTAGCAATAGTAGTTGTAGTAGTTGTTGTTGTTGTACAAGCGATAGAAGTAGTAGAAGTAATACTAATAGCAGCAATAACAGTAGTAGTAGTAGCAATAGTAGTATTAGTAGCAGCAGTAGTAGTACTAGCAGAAGAAAAAGAGGAAGAAGAATAAGAGGAAGTAGTAGTAATAGTAGTATTAATTGTAGTAGTAGTGGCAGTGGCAGTAATTGTAGTAGTAGTGGTAGTAGCAGCTACTGTAATAACAGTAGTAGTAGTAGTAGCAGTAGTGGCAGTAGTGGTCGCTGTAGTAGAAGTAGAAGTTGTAGTACTAGTAGTAGTAGCAGTAGTAGTAGAAGAAGTAGTGGTAGTAGTAGGTAGTAGTAGCTGTAATAGCAATAGTAGTAGTAGTAGTAGTGGTACTAGTAGCAGTGGTAGTACCAGTAGTAGCAGTTGTAGTAGGAGCAGAAGTAGTAGCAGTGGAAGTAATAGTAGTAGTACTAGTAGCAGTTGTAGCAATAATAGTAGTAGCCGTTGCAGTAGTAGCAGCAACAATAGTAGCAGCAACAATAGTAGTAGTAGTGGTTGTAGTAATTGTAGTAGCAGTAGTAGAAGTACCAGTAGTAGTAGTAACATTGGTCGTAGTATTGGTAGTACTAGTACTAGTTGTCGCATAATAGTAGTAGTAGAGTTGTTGTACTAGAAGCAAGAGCAGTGGTGGTGGTAGTAGTAGTAGTAGTGGTAGTAGTTGTAACAGTAGTAGAAGTAGCAGCAGCACTCGTAGTCGTAGTTGTAGTTGCAGCAGCAATCGTAATATTAGTAGTACTACAACTGCTACTACCAGTGTTACTATTGCTACTACTTTTACTGCTATTACTACTAGTACTACTAGTACCACTACTACTATTATTACTTCTACTGTGACTACTACTCATAATACACCGACCAAAACTACTACTATTTCTAATAGTGCTACTACTATTACTATGACTACTTTAATTAATAATACTACTATTATTTCAACAACTACTACTACTGCAACAACTACTTTACTTCTACTAGTACTGCTGCTGCTACTACTACTGCACCGATTACTAGTGCTACTCCTATTATTACTACTGCTAATGCTACGACTGCTGTTACTACTACTACTAACACAGCTACGAGTGCTGCTGCAACTTCTACTACTACTACTGATGTTGCTGCTACTATTGCAACTGCTAGTACATTTCCTTCTACTACTGTTACTACAGCTACTAGTACTATTGCTACGACTGCTACTACTACTAACTACTACTACTACGCTATTACTACTACTACAACTACTAATACTGCTACTAGCACTAGTACTACTAACTACTACTACTACTACTACTACTATTACTACTGCTGCTGCTGCTACTGCTACTACTACTACTGCTACTACCACTGCTACTACTGCTATTACCACTGCTACTACTACTACTACTACTACTACTACTACTACTACTACTACTACTACTACTACTACTACTGTTACTACTACAACTGCTACTACTGCCATAACTAATACTGCTATTGCAACAACTTCTACTATTACTACAACTACTACTTTTACTACTACTATTAATACTTCTACTGTTCCTACTATTATTGGTTCTTCAGCCGTCGCTACTATCACTACAACTACAATTTCTACTACTACCACTTCTGCCACTACTACTAATACTACTACAACAACTACTACTGCTGATACAATAGCTAGTACTGCTACTGCTTCAACTACTACTACTATGCTCCTCCTCTTCCCGCTGCAACTACTAATACTACCCCTATTACTACTATTGCCGCGGCTCTTACTACTACTTCTACTACTTCTGCTACTACTACTACTAGTAGTACTATTAGTACTACTACTACTATTACTACTATTGCTACTAATAGTACAACTTCTGCAACTACTTCTACTACTATTACTATTATCAGCAGTACTAGTTGGAGTAGTAGTAGCAGCAGTACTAGTTGGAGTAGTCGTAGTAGCAATACTAGTTGGAATTGGAATAGTATTAGGTGTAGTAGTTGTTGTAGTGATAGTGGTAGTAGTAGTAGGAGCAGTAGTCGCAATTGGAGTTGGAGCTGTAGTAGTAGTGTTAGAGGTGGTAGTAGTAGACTAGTAGTAGTACGAGTAGAAGTAGCAACTGTAATGGTCATCGGAGTAGTAGTAGTTGCAGTAATTGCAGTAGTAGTAGTAGTAGTAATAATAATAATAGCAACACCAGTAGCAGCAGCAGTAGTAGTAGTAGTAGTAGTAGTTGCAGCAGCAACAATAGTAATATTAGTAGGAGTGTTAGGAGTAGTAGTAGTAGGAGGAGTAGTAGTAGTAAAAGCAGTAGTAGTAGCAATAGTGGTAGGAGTATTAGGTTTTGTAGTAGTATTAGTAGTAGTAACGGTAATAGTAGTAGTAGGACTAGTAGCGGCAGTCGGTGTAGGAGTAGGAGTAGTTGGAGTAGTTGGAGTAGGGTTTGTGTTAGTACTATTGCTCCTCCTGCAAATGCTATTACTATTAATACCACTACCACTGCTCCTGCTACTAATGCAACTACTACTACTACAATTTCTACCGCTGCTACTACCACTATTGCTACTGCTTCTACTACTACTAGTACTGCTATTATTATTGCTACCACTACGACAACAACTTCTTCTAGTACTCTATCTACTACTACTACTACTACTACTATTACTATTATTTTTTGTGATGATACTCCTGCTGCTATTGTGACTATTACTACTTTAGCTACCGCTACTGCAACTGCTACTCCTACTACTACCGCTACTGCTCCAACAACAACAACTGCTACTCCTACTACTATTGCTACTATTGCTACACCTACTACTACAATTGTTACTACTACTATATTAGCTAATATCGCACCAACTACTACTGCTCCTGCTTCTACTACTACTACAACTACTGCTGTTGCTCCTACTACTTCTACTATTGCTGCCACTACTACTGTGGCTCCTACTATTTCATCTACTACTACTACTACCACTACTACAACCTCTCCTGCTACTACTAGTACTCCAACTACTTCTACTACTACTACTACTACTACTGCGACTGCTATTACTACTACTACTAATGCCACAAGTTCTTCAGCCACTACAACATCTATAACAACTATTGCTACTACTGCTACTTCTACAACTACTATAACAACTACTGCTACTTGTACTACAACTACAACCAAAACTAATACTTCTACTACAACTGCTACTACTATGACTTCTTCTCCTACTATTACTACTGCTACAAACACTACTACTTCTCCTACTACAAGTTCTACTACTACTACTACAACTACTCCTACTGCTACTACTTCTATCAGTACTACTACTACTACTACTACAACAACAACTACTGGTTGTACTACTGCTACTACTACTACAACAACAACTACTACTGCTACTACTTCTACTACTACTGCTATCCGTACTCCTACTACTCCTACTACTACTAGTACTTGTACTATTACTAGTGCTACTATTACCACTACTGCTACCGCCGCTACTACTACTACCATTACTGTTACTTCTACTACTATTGCTACTACTGCTACTGTTACTACTACTACTGCGACTATTATTACTACTACTACTACTGGTACTACTACTAATGCCACTAGTACTATGACCACTACAACTACTATAACAACTGCTACTGCTACTGCTATCTCTACAACTACTATAACAACTACTGTTACTTATACTACAACAACAACTACTACTACTATCAAAACTAGTATAGCTACTGCTACTGTTACTACTACGACTTCTTCTCCTACTATTACTACTACTACCACAACTACTACTAGTTCTCCTACTACTACTGCTACTACTACTATTACAACTGCTCCTATTGCTGCTACTTCTACTAAAAGTACTAATACTATTATACTACTACAACTACTACTGCTACAGCTAGTGTTACTGCTCCTGCTATTACTACTATGATTTCTACTACTGCTACTGCTATTACTACTAATACAACATCTACTTTTACTTCTACTACTACTAATACAACTGCTGCTACTATTGCTACTAATACTGCAACTACTACTTATACTACTGCAACTATTGCTACTATTGCTACTACTACTACTACTGCTATCATCTCTACTGCTGGTACTACTGCTACTACGGCTACTACAGCTACTACTGCTACTACTACTCCTACACCTACTACTGCTACTATTGCTACTACTGCTGTTACTGCTAGACTACTACTACTACTATTTCAGCTGCTACTACTTGTACTACTTATACTACAATAACTACTACTGCTACTACCACTGTGGCTGTTGTTGCTATTGATATTACTACTGCGACTTTGCCAACTACTGTGACTACTGCTACAGCTAGTACTGCTACTACTGCTATTGCCACTATACTACTACTAGTACTACTCCTTCTGCTAGTATTATTACTACTATTACTACTCCTTCTGCAAATGCTACTACTAATACCACTACCGTTACTCCTACTACTAATGCTACTGCTACTACTATGATTTCTACTGTTGCTACTACTACTACTACTACTATTGCTACTATTTCTACTACCACTACGACAACTACTACGACTAGTACTCCCGCTACTACTGTGACTACTCCTACTTTAGCTGCCACTACTGCAACTACTACTCCTATTCTACCGCTACTGCTCCTACTACAACAACAACTGCTCCTACAACTACTGCTACTACTGCTACTCCTTTGTTGCTACTACTACATCTGCTAATATCACACCAACTACTACTACCACTACTAGTACTCCCACTGCTACTACTACTACTACAACTACTACTCTTGCTTCTACTACTTTTACTACTACGGCTCCTGCCACTGCAACTACGATTCCTACTACTACAACTACTATAACCTCTCCTTCTACTACTGATACTCCTACTACTACTAGTACTCCTGCTACTTCTACTACTGTTGCTGCTGTTGTTGCTCCTACTACTACTACTGCGACTACTACTGTTTCTACTCCTACTTCTATTACCACTATTGCTACTGCTGTTACTACTACTACTTCTACTACAACTACTGCTATTGTTACCCCTACTACAACTACTATTGCTCCTTCAAAGGTTACAGCAACTACTACTACTTTTGCAGAAACTATTGATGCTATTACTACTACTGCTACTACTACGACTTCAGCTACTACTTCTACTACTACTGCGGATGGCACGACTGCTACTGCTACTACCACTACCACTTCTGCTACAACGTCTACTACTGCTATAGATACTAGTGCGACTACTACAACTACCGCTACTTCTGCTACTACTGCCACTTATACTACAACTACAACTACTACTACTTCTACTTCTTCTTCAACTATTGCTATTGCTTGTACTACTACTATTCAAACCATTGCTACAGCTAGTGCTACTTCTACTTCAACTTCAGCTACTACTTCTAGTTCTACTACTACTACTTTTATTACTATGACTACTACAACTATTACTAATACTACTGCTACTATTACTGCAGTAGCTACTACTGCTACAACAACTTCTCCAACTCCTAATACTACTACTACTATCACAATTGATACTACTACTACTACTGCAATGACTACTAATATTACTACCACTACTACTGCAACTACTACTAGTACTACGGTTAAAACTACAACTAGTTCTTCTACTACTACCACTATAACTAGTGCTATTACTACTGCTAGTGCTACTACGACGACTGCAACTAATACAACTAATGGTACTACTACTACTACAACAACTACAGCTACTACTACTACAACTGCTACTACTGCTACAACAACTTCCACACTTACTAATACTACTACTATCACTACTACTGCAACTACTACTAACACAATTATAACAACTATTATTGCTGCTGTTACTACTACTGCTACTACTATTAACACCACTTCTACTATGACTGCTACTACTGTTACTGCTACTACTACAACTTTTGCTACTGCCGCTATAGCTGCTACTTCTACTACCACTACTATTACTACTACTGCTACTACTACTACTACTATTACCACTACCACTACTGTTACTGCAGCTGCTGCTACTACTACTACAGTTGCTGCTATGACTGCTTCTACTACTACTACGACTACTACAACAACTAATAATGCTACTATGCTACTGCTACTACTACTGCTACTTCTACAACTTCTCCTACTACAATTACCATTGCTACTACTACAGCTACTCCAACTGATACTACAGCCACTACTACTACAACTGCTACGACTAGCATGACTAGAACAACTACTATTACTGCTACTACTAATACTGCTATTGCTACTACTACTACTACTACTACTACTACTACTACTACTACTTCTAGTTTGATTACAACTTCTACTTCTACTACTGCTGCTGCTACTACTGATACCGCTGCTGCTGCTACTACAACTACTACAGTTACTACTGCTACTATTGCTACTACAACTACTATTACTACAACAACTACTGATAGTACTATTACTTCTATTACTGCTACTACTTTTGCTACTATTGCAATAACAACAACTAGTGCTTCTGCTACCACCGCCACAATTGCTACCACTAATTTGCCTGTCACTAAAATTACAACTGCGACTACTACTACTTCTACTACTACTGCTACTATTGCTACAACTACAATAACAACAACTACTGCCACAACTATAACTACCACTACTACTATGGCTATTACAACTACTGCTACTGCAACTGCTACTAGTGCTACTACTACTACTAGTGCTACGACTACTGCTACTACCACTGCTACTATGAATATTACTACTAGAACTTCTACTACTTCTGCTACTACTACAACTTTTGCCACTAATATTACTACTACTACCACCTCTGCTACAACAACAACTACTACTTCCACTAATACTACTATTGCAACTACTTGTATTGCTACTATGACTATTAATACTGTTGCTACTACTACTACAACTACTACTTCTTCTGGTACAACAATTACTACAACTATAACAACAACAACAACTACTACTATAATAACTGCTATTACTGCCACTTTCGCTACAGCGGCTACTACTGCTACCACTACTATGATTGCTACTTCTGCAACTAGTGCAACTACTGTTACTACTATACATTCTAAAACTGCTACCAATACTCCTGCTACTACTACTGCTACTACTACTTCTCAGCGTATTAATACTACAAATACTACTGTTACTACTAGTAGTAGTAGTGCAACTACTACTACTGCTACTACTGTGATTATTGTTGCTAATATTGCTGCTACAACTATTACTACTACCACTATGACTGTTGCTACTATCACTACTACTACTGCTACTACTACTAGTACTACCACTACTACTACTAATGCTACTGCTACTACTGCTGCAACAACAACAACTACTACTACCACCACTACTACTACAACTACCACTACTATTGTTGTTGTTGCTACTACTACTACTACTACTGCTACTACTGCTACTACTGCTACTTGTACTACCACTATTAATACTACTAATACAACTTCTACTCCTACTTCGGCTATGAATACTACTATTACAATTAATACTACTACTATTAACACTACTACTACTACAACTACTACTTCTACTACTTCTATCGCTATCACTACTACTACTGCTGCAATTGCGACTGCTAAAATGCTATTGCTATAAATACTTTTTCTACTGTATCTACCGATACTACTAATATTACTACTACTATTACTACTACTACTGCTACGGCTACTACTACTTCTCCTAGTGCGACTACAGCTAGTACTACTACCACTACTCCTACTACTACTGCTACTACTACTACTACTTCCCCTAGTACGACTATTACCGCTATAACGAATAATGGTACTGGTACTACTACTGCTACTGCTGCTGCCACGGCACTACTACTACTACAACTACTATTGCTACAAATGCTGCAACTACTGCCACTTCTACTACTAGTACTACTACTAGTACTGCTTCCACTAGCAATACTATTACTGCTACTTCTACTAGAACTATTGCTACAACTGGTTCTACTCCTATTGATAGTACTATTACTGCTATTACAATTGCTACTTTTGCCTTTGCTGCTACTACTAGTGCTACTACTACAACTACTACTTCTGCTGCTACTACTACTTCTCCTACAACATCAACAACAAATCCCACTACTACTACAACAACTACTGCTACTTCTACTACTACTTCTACTACTACTGCTTCTAATACTACTACTTCTTTGCTTCTCCTACAACTACTACAACTACTTCGACTACTGCTGCTACTAGACTACTACATATTCTACTACTATTACTACTACAACTGCTATTACTGCTACTTCTGCTACCACTACTACTGCTACTACTACGACTACTACTTCTACTACTTTCACTGCTACTACTTCTACTACTTCTGCAACTGCTAATACTGCAACTGCTACTATTGGAACTACTTATGCTGATTCAATAGCAACTACTGCAACTACTATGACTAGTAATTATGCAATAACTTCAACTACTTTCACTACTACAACTACTAAAATTGCTGCTACTGCTACTGCTACTAGTACTGATACTACTACTACTATTACAACTTCAGCTATAACTTCTTCTATTCCTATTACTACTATTACTACTGCTACTGCTGCTGTTGCTGCTACTGCTTCTGCTAATACTAAAGTACTACTACTACTGCTACTACTATTAGTTGTTGTTATTGCAAAAATACTACTATTACTACTGGTGGTGGTGGTGGTGGTAGTAGTAGTAGTAGACACAACAGTAGTAGCAATAGTAGCAGCAGCAGTAGTCGCAGTACTACCAGTTGTACTAGTAGTACCCATAGGTATAGTGGTAGCGATAGTAGTCATAGTCGTAAGAGTAGCAGCAGCAGTAGTCGTAGTAGTTGTAGCAGTAGTAGTAGTACTTTTAGTAGTTGTTGTTGTAGTTGTTGTTGTAGTAGTTGTAGTAGAGGTACTAGCTGTAGAAGTAGAAGCAGCAGTAGTTGTTGTGGTTGTAGAAATAGTAGTAGTTGTAGTAATCATAATAGTAGTAGTAGCAAGAGTCGTATTAGTTGTTGTTATTGTTGTAGTCGTAGTAGTAGTAGTTGTGGCTAAGGTAGTAGTAGTTGAAGTCATAGATGTAGTTGTAGAACTAGTAGTAGTAGTACTAGCAATAATAGTAGTAGAAGCAGAAGTAGTAGTAATAGTTGTAGTGGTATTAGTTGGAGTAGCAGCAGTTGTAGTGGCTGAAATAGTAGTAGTAGCAGTAGTAATAGTAGTAGTAGTAGTAGTAGTAGTAGTAGCAGCAGCAGTAGTAATTGCAGCAATAGAAGTAGTAGTAGTATTAACAGTATTTGTCGTTGTAGTGGTAGCAAGAGTGGTAGCGGTAGCACTAGCAGTAGCTGTAGTTGCTATATTAATTACAATAGTAGTAGTAGAGGTAGTAGTAGTAGTAGCAGCTGTTGAATCAGTAGTAGCAGTAGCAGTAGTAAGAGTAGCAGTAGTAGTTGCATTAGTAGTAGAAGTAGTCTCAGTAGTAGCAATACTATAGCTGTTGCTACTTCTACTACTACAAGTGCTACTTGTACTACTACTGCTTCTATAATTACTACTACATCTACTATTACTACTATAACTACTACAGCTGCTATTGCGACTACTACTACTAATTCTATTGCTACTACAACTACTGCTTTAGCTGCTTCAGGTACTACAGCAACTATTGCTACTACTATTGCTTCTACTACTACCACTACTGTAATTTCTGCTTTAGCTACTTCAGCTATTGTTACTACTACTGTTGCTCCTCCTACTCCTACTACTACCGCTACTACTACCACTATTGCTGATACAACTACTACGATTACTATTACTACAACTAATACTTCTACAACTACTACTCCTACAACTAATACCTCTACTATGACTACTATTACTTCTACTACAGCTGCTGCTACTACTACCACTTGAACTACTACTACTACCACTGCTGCAGCTGCTACTATTACCACTACTATTACGACAACTACTACTATTGCTACCATTACTACTATTACTACTACTACTACTATTACTGCTACTATTACTACTATTATTACTACTATTATTACTACTACTACTACTACTATTACTACTGCTACTACTACAACTTTGGCAACTGCTACCACTACTGCCACTACTGTTACTATAGCAACTACTACTACTATACTACTACTGCAATTGCAGTTGCTACTACCACTACTACTAGTACCACAATTGCTGCTTCTACAGCTATTATTACTGCTACTACAACTACTATAGGTAATACTACCACTAGTGCTGCTTCTACAGGTACTACCACAACTACTACAGCTACTGCTACTACTACAACTACTCATATTACTACGACTTCACATACTGCTACTGCTACTTCTGTTAATTTTGCTACAACTACTACTTCTACTATTGCTACTACTATTATTACTTTTACTACTACAGGTACTTCTTCTACTCTTACTACCATTGCTACTACTTCTACCACGTCCATTAATAGTAATACTATTATTACTACTACTACTACTGATAATACTATTTCTACCGATATTAATATTCCTACAACTACTACCATTACTACTACAGCTACTACAACTACTACTATAACCGCTACTACAAGGACTACTGCTCCAGCTACTACAGCTGTTACTACTACTGCTACTGTTCCTACTTCTACTACTGCTGCTGCTGCTGCTGCTACCGCTGTTACTACTACTACTACAACAACAACTACTACTACTACTTTCCCGACTACTACTACTTATGCGACTTCTACTGCTACTCTTACTACTACAATTACTAGTACTACTACTACTGCTACAATGACTACTGCTACCGCTACTACAGCTGCTACTACTATACTATAGCTATTACTACTGCTCGTGCTATGACTACTGTTACTAATAGTACTACTATTACTTTAACTACTACTATGTTTACTGCTGCTACAACTACTACTATTACTGCTATTACTGCTATTACTAGTAGCACACCACTGCCACTACTCATACTACTACTACTGCTGCCGCTAGTACCACTACTGCTACTAATGTTACTAATACTCCTAATACTTCTGCAATACTGCTATTAAAACTACTGCTACTACAACAACAACAACTACTACTACTACTATGACGACGACTATAACTACTACTATTATTACTTCTCCTTCTACTACTACTGTTGCTGCTACAACTACACCAACTACTACTACTACAACTTCTACTACAAACGCGACGACAAGTACTACTATTACTACTACTAGTACTACTCTTACTACAGAAATTGCAGCTACTACTGCTACTATTGCAACTACAATTACTACTACTACTCCTAGTACTACAGCTATAACTATGACTTCTACAACTACTACTTTACTGCTGCTGCTACTACTACTACTACTACTACTACTACTACTACTACTACTACTACTACTATCGCTGCTACTGCTACTTCTACTACTGCTGCTACTATGGCTACTACTATTGCTACGACTGCTACTGCTACTACTATGCAACTGCTATTGCTACTACTACTACTGCTGCTACTCTAGCAACAACTACTACCGCTACTCTAGCTACTATTGCTTCTACAACTATGATTATTACTGTTACTAATACTGCTACAACTACTTTTGCTGCTACCACTACAACAGCTATTACTACTATTATTAGTACTACCGCTACTACTACTATTACTACTACTGCTGCTACGACTACTATTACTCCGACCACCACCACTACCACTACAACTACTATTGTTGTTGCCGCTACGACTACGTCTCTCACTACTACTAATACTGCTTCTACTACTGCGACCACTACTATTACTACTTCTACTACTCCTAGTACTACTACTACGGCAACTTCTATCTCTACTACTATTGCTACTACTACTTCTACTACGGCTACTACTACTGCTACTACTGCTGCTGCTGCTGCTACTGCTGCTACTACTACAGATGAAACAATGACAACTGCTACTACTTCTGCTGCTACTACTGCCACTATAACTACTATCATATCCACTACCACTACTACTACTACTGCCACTACTACTGCTACTTCTTCTACTACTACATCTCCTACTACTACTACTACCACTGCTACTACCACTACTATTGCTTGTACTACCACTACTAGCACTACTGGTGCTACTTATTCTACAACTACTGTTGCCTCTTCTACTACCACTACTTGTACTAGTGCTATCACTGTTGCTACTACTACTACTACTACTATTGCTACTACTACCACTACAACTACTACCGCTTCTACTACTTCTGCTACAACTACTACTACGACGACTACTGCAACTGCTACTACTTTTACTACAACTACTCCTACTGTAGCTACTATTGCCACTGTACTACTACTACTCCTCCTCCTCCCACTGCTGCTACTACTGTTACTATTGCTACTATGGCTATTACTACTAATGCTGCTGCTGCTACTACTACCACTACTGTTGTTGCTGCTTTTACTACTAGTACTACAACTACTGCTACTACAACTAGTTCTACTACGTCCACTACTAATGCTTCTACTGCAACAATGAAGGCTACAACTGCTACTATGACACCTACTACTATAACTACTACAAGTACTACTTCTGCTACTACTACTACTGCCCTAACTATTACTGCTATTGCAACTATTATTGTCGTTGCTGCTACTACCACTACTACTAATACTACTACTTCTACTGCAACTACTAATACTACTACTATTGCTACTAAGGCTACTACTACGACTACTACTATGACCACTGCGGCTGCTACTACTACTACTACTCCTACAACTACTACTACTTCTACCTCAACTTCTACTACAAGTTCTACTACTGTTGTTACTGCAACTGCTACTACTGCTACCACTATTGCCACTACTCCTACTACTTCTTCTTCTACTACCTCTCTACTTGTACAACTACTACTAATTCTGCCACTACTCCTACTACTTCTAGTGTTACTGCTAACACTACAACTCCTAGTACGACTACTACTATAGCCACTGAATTATTATAGCTACTACTACTACTTCTTCCACAGCTACTACTACTAGTTCTACTACAAGTACAACTACTATTACTACTACTACTACTGCTGTTGCTATTAGTACTAATACTGCTACTACTACTACTCCAACCACTATTACTACTACTACTACAGCAACTACTGCTACTGCTGCTACTACAAATACTACAACTACTACTACTACTACTACTACTACTTCTTTTCCTACTGCTTCTACTATTGCTACTACTACTGCTGCTGCTGCTGCTACTACTATGACTTCTGCTACTACTACTGCTACAACTGATGCTGCTATTACTCCTACTACTCCAACTACTAGTAATACTACTACTACCACCACCACTACTCTGACTACCATTACTCATACTACTACCTCTACTCGAACTCCTACAACTACAACTACAACTACTACCACTACAACAACAACAACTACTACTACTGTTCTACTATTAGTACTAACACTGCAACTACTACAGTTACTGCTACCAGTATTACTGCTACTCCAGCAACTACTGTTACTGCTACTACTACAAATAGTACAACTACTTCTACTACTACTACTACTATTGCTACTGCTTCTACTATTGTGACTACTACAGCTACTACTGCTTCTGCTACTACAACTACTACGTCTTCTGCTATGACTACAACTACAAATGATGATGCTACTACTACTACTACTACTGTTGCTAGTACACATACTATTACTACTACTACTACTACTACCAATACACATACTACTCACTTTACTCCACCTCCTACAACTACTACTACCACTACTATTGTTACTACTCCTACTACTACTACTACTACTACTACTACTATTACTACTATTACAAATTCTACCATTACTACTACTACTACTACTCCTGCTTCTACTACAACTACTAGTCCTGCTGCTACTACTACACCTATTTGTTCTACTACAACAACAACTACTACTACATCTTCTGCTACTCCAACTACTAGTACGAATGCAACTGCTACAACTACAACTACTACTGCGGTCACTTCTTCTACTACTACTTCTACCGATTCTGTTACTACTACTACTACTATTGTCGTAGCTGTTGCTACTGCCGCTACTGTTACAACTACTACTATTACTACTGCTACTATTGCAGCTATTGCTAATACTACTACTATTAGTACTACCACAACTACAACAACTACTATTGTTACTACTACTGCTGCTGCTACTATTAGTGCTTCTACTACTACTACTGGCATTACAATAGCTACTGCTTCTACTACTGCCATTACTAGTACTATTGCTATTGCTTTTGCTAGTACTACTACTTCTATTGCTACTTCTACTACTGCTACTTGTAATACTACTTGTACTACTACTACTACTACTGCTAATAATACTTCTACTACCCTACTACTACTACTACTGCTGCTTCTACACCTACTACTACTGCAGCTACTACTGCCACTACTACTATGGCTAGTGCTGCTACTAATACTACAGCAAGTATTGCAACTACTGCTACTACTACTATAGCTATTACAACTACTCATACAAGCACAACTTCTGCTACTATTGCTGCTACTACTAAAACTGCTGCTGCTAATACTGCTACTACTTCTGCTATGATTATTCCAACAACTATTGCTTCTACCATTACCACTACTACTACTACTACTTCTACAACTGCTACTATTGCTACTCGGGTGCTACTACTACTTCTACAACTGCTACTATTGCTACTCGGGTGCTACTACTACTTCTACAACTGCTACTACTACTACCATGGGTACCACTAGAAATCGTACTACTAACAATACTGCTGCTGCAGCAGCTTCTTCGGGTACTACTACTCCGACTCCCACTACTACTACTCCTAACACTACTACTATAAATGCTACTACAGCTACCTCTGACACTACTACTACTGCTCCCACTGCTACTACAACTACTGCTACAACTGCTACTTCTACTACTACTACAACTCCTACTACTTCTATTACTACTACAATAACTACATCCACTACTACCATTACTACGACTACTACTTCGATTAATAATAGTACTACTACTACTACAACTACTACTACTGCTGCTTCTAATAATACTAGTACAACTACTGCTACTATTACTACAAATACTTCTACTACTACTCGTACTACTACTGCTACTAATGCTACTGCTGCAATTGCTACTACTACTACTACTACTTTTGATACTACTGATTCCACTACTATAGTTACGACTCTTGCTGCTACTACTTCTATCACGACTACTTTTGCTACTCTGACTGCTACAACAATAACAACTACTACTACTATTACTACAGCTACTACTACTACATACTACTACTACTACTACTACTACTACTACTACTACTACTACTACTACTACTACTACTACTACTACTACTACTACTACTACTACTACTACTACTACTCTTATGACTAGTACCACTCCTACCCCTACGCCTACTACTGCTTCTTTTATGAATACTACAACTACAAATACTACTCCTCCTCCTACTACTCCCACTCCTATTACTAATACTACCACCACAACTACTACTACTATTACTGCTACTATTGTTACTGCTGCAGCTACTGCTACCACCATAACTATGACTACTACTACTAATACTACCATAACTACTACTATTACTTGTACTGCTGCTACTACCACAACTGCTAGTAGTAGTAGTAGTAGTAGTAGTAGTAGTAGTAGTAGTAGTAGTAGTAGTAGTAGTAGTAGTAGTATAAGTAGCAATAGCATGGGTAGTAGCAGCAGTACTGGAAGTTATAGTAGTTGTAGCTGTAATAGTAGTAGCAAAAGTAGTAGCAGTAGTACTTATAGTAGTAGTTGAAGAAGTAGTAGTAGTATTTGCCGTAATACTAGTAGCAATAGTAGTATTAGTAGCAGAAGTTGTAAGAGTGGTAGTTATAGCAGCAGTAGCATAAATAGTAGTAGTAGTAGTAGTAAAAGTAGTAGTAATAGTAGTAGTAATAGTAGTAGAAGTAGTAGTAGTAGTAGTAGTAGTAGTAGTAGAAGTAGTAGTGGTAGTAGTAGCAGCAGCAGCAGTACATGTAGAATAGTAGTAGTAGTAGTAGTAGTAGTAGTAGCGACAGTAGTAATAGTTGTAGTAGTAGCAATATTTATAGTTATAGTTATAGCAATAGTAGTAGTAGTAGTAGTAGCAGTAGTAAGAGTAGTAGTTATTGTTGTAGCTATTATAGCATCAGCAGCAGTAGTAATTGCAATAGTACTAGCAACAGCAGCAACACAACACCAGTACTAGTGGTACTAGCAGTAGTAGTATTAGTTGTAGTAGTAGTAGTAACAATAGTAGTTGGAGGAGAAGGATTAGAAGCAGTAGTAGTAGTAGCAGCCGAAGCAGCAGTAATAGTAGAAGTAGTAATGGTAGTAGTGGTAGTTATAGTTGTAGTAGCAACAACAGCAGTTGCAGCAGTAGTAGAAGCAGAAGCAATAGCAGTAGTAGTAGTATTAGCAATAGAAGTAACGGTAGCAATAGTAGTAATAGCAAAAATAGTAGTAGTTGTAGCAATTATAGTAGTAGTAGTATCAGAAGCAGGAGTACCAAAAGTAGTAGAAGAAGTAGTAGTAGTATCAGTAGTAGTAGCCCCAGCAGTTGTGTTAGTAGTAGTTGTAGCACCAGCACAAGTAGTAACATTGGTGGTGGTAGTAGCATACTAGAAGTAGTAGTAGAAGACGTAGCAGCAACAGTAGTAGTCTTTCTTTTTGTAGCTGTAGTAGTAGTAGGGGAAGCAGTATTAGTAGTTATAGTAGCAATAGTGGTGGTAGTAGTAGTAGTAGCAGAAGCAGTAGTAATAGCAGTAGTACAACTAGTAGGTAGAGTAGTAGTAGTAGTAGTTGTAGTAGTAGTATGGTAGTAGTAGTAATAGTAGCAAAAGTAGTTGTAGCAATAGTAATAGTAATATGAGTAGTAGTAGTAGTTATTGTAATAGTAGGTGTAGCAGTAGTAGTAATTACAATAAAAGTAGAAGTAGAAGCAGTAGTAGTAGTTGTAGTAGTAGTAGTTATTGTAGTAGTAGGTGTAGCAGTAGTAGTAATTACAATAAAAGTAGAAGTAGAAGCAGTAGTAGTAGTTGTAGTAGTAGTCATAGTAGTAGTAGTAATATTAGTAGTAGTAGTAGTAGTAGTAGTAGTAGTGGTAGTAGTAGTAGTAGTAGTAGTAGTAGTAGTAGTAGTAGTAGTAGTAGCAGAAGTAGTTGTAGCAGAAGTAATAGTAGTAGTACGAGTAGTAGTTATAGTACAAGAAGTAGCAGTAGCAGCAATAGTTGCAGTAGCAACAATAGTAGCAGTAGCAGCAATAGTTGTAGTTGCATTTGTAGTAATAGTAGTAGTAGTTACAGTAGCAGTAGCCGCAAAAGTAGTAGTAGTAGTAGTAGTTATAGTAGCAGTTGTAGCAAAAGTAGTAGCAGTAGTACGTGTAGTAGTTGCAGTAGAAGCAGTAGAATTAGCAGTGATAGTAGCAGTAGCATGAGCAGTAGTAGAAGTAGTATTAGTAGTAGTACTAGTAGCAATAGCAATGGTTGTAGCAGTAGTAGAAGTAGCAGCAATAGTTATGGTAGTAGTAGTAGTTGTTGTGGTAGTAGCAGCAAGAGAAGTAGTAGTTGTAGTGGTAGTAGTAGTAGTAGTTGTTATTGTTGTTGTAGTTGTAGCAGTAGTAATATTAGTAGTAATTATTGTAGTTGTAGTAGTAGCAGCAGCAAATATAGTAGTGGTATTAGTAGTAGCGGCAACTTCAAGGGATATATTAACATAGCAGTAGTCATACTAGTAGCGGTGGTAGTAGTACTAGTAGTAGTAATTGTAGTAGTAGCAGCAACAACAGTAGTTAAAGTTGTTATTGTACGAGTAGTGGCAATTTTAGTAGTAGGAGTAGGTATAGTAGTAGTAGTGGTGTAGTAGTCGTAGTAGTATTAGTAGCTATAGTAGTAGTAGTTGTTGCAGTACTAGTAGTAGCGCAGCAGTAGCAGTGGTTGGAGTAGCAAAATTAGTAGTAGAAGCAGTAAAAATAGTTGAAATAGTAGTAGAGGTAGCAACAGTAGCAAAAGTAGAATTAGTATTGGTAGTAGTAATAGAATCAGTAGCCATAGTCATAAAAGTCTCAACTGTAGCAGTAGCCGTAGTAGTACCATTAGCTGTTGTTGTAGTTATAGAAGAAGTAATAGTAGGAGAAGTAGTAGTAGTGTTAGTAGTAGTAGTAGTAGTAGTAGGAGGAGGAGGAGGAGGAGGAGGAGGAGGAGGAGTAGTGGTGGTGGTGGTGGTAGTATAGTAGTAGTAGTAGTAGTAGTAGTAGTACTAGTAGTAATAGTAGTAGTAGGAGCAGTAGTAGTAGTAGAAGTAGTAGTAGTAGTAGTAGTAGCAGTAGTAGTAGTAGCAGTAGCAGTAGTAGCAGTAGCAGTAGCACGCGTAGCAGTTGTGGT
>RXID01014855.1:0-68822 GCA_005019695.1 Trichopus zeylanicus subsp. travancoricus | reverse complement strand
TAGTAGTAGTTGTTGTAGTAGTCATAGTAGTAGTAGTAGGAGTTGGATAGTAGTAGTAGTAGGAGTTGTAGTAGTAGAAGTGCTACGAGTAGTAGTAGCAGCAGTAGTATGAATATGATTGTCAGTGGTACTAGGAGTTGTAGTTGCAGTAGTAGTAGTAGTAGCAGTAGTAGTTGTAGTAAGCACAGTTGTAATTGGAATAATAGGGGTAGTAGAGTTAATAGTAGTAGTAGTAGTAATACTAGTAGAGCAGCAGTAGTAGTGGTGGTGGTAGTAGTAGTAGTGGTAGTAGTTTTAGTAGTAGAAGTGGTGTTAGTAATAGTCATAGTAGTAGTGGTTGTATTAGTGTTAATAGTAGCAGTATTAGCATTAGTAGTAATTGTAGAAGCAGTGGTGGTAGTAGTAGCAGCAGCAGCAGCAGTTGTAACAATAGTGGCAGTAGCAGTAGTTGTAGTAGCAATGATTGTCATAGTAGTAGTATTAGTAGTAGTAGTAAAACTAGTAGTTGTAGCAGTGGTAGTAAAAGTAGTAGAAGTTCCACTAGTAGCAGTAGTAATTGCTGTTGTGGTAGTAGTAGCAGTAGAAGGAGCAATAGTTGTTGTAGTAGAAGCAGTAGTTGTTGTTGTAGTAGTAGCAATAGTAGTAGTTGTTGTTGTAGCCGTAGGTGTAGTAATAGTAGTAGTAGTCGTAGTAGCAGTAGCAGTAGTTGTAGTAGTAGTTGAGAAGTAGTAGCCATAGTTGCAGTAATAGAAGAAGTTGTGCAGTAGTTGCAGCAGAAGTAGTTGTAGTAGTAGTATTGGTAGTAGCAGTTGTGCTAATAGAAGTGGTAGTAGAGGGCAGAGTCGTAGTTGTGGTAGTAGGAGCAATAGGAGTAGTAGCAGCCGTAAGAACAACTTTTGCAGCAATACTAGTAGTAGTAGTAGTAGTAATAGTAGTAGTAGAATTAGTGGTCGTTGTAGTTGTAGAAGTAGTAGTAGGAGTAGCAGAAGAAGTAGTAGTACTAGTAGGGGTCATAGTATTAGTGGAAGTAGTACTTGTTGTAGTAGTAATAGTTATAGCAATAGAAGTATTAGAAGAAGCAGTAGTAGCAATAATAGTAGTTGTAGTAGTCACAGTAGTAGTAGTAATAATAGTACTAACAGCAGCAACAACATTAGTAGTCGTAGTAGTAGTGGTAGTTTTAGTAGTAGTAGTAGAAGAAGTCGGTGTAGTTGAAGTAGGAGTCGTAGTAGTAGTAGTAGTGGTGGCAGTGTAGTAGCAGCGGAAGTAGTAGTTGTAGTTGGGGAAGTAGTAGTAGTATTAGTTGTAATAGTAGTTGTAGTAATAGTAGTAGTAGTTGTTGTTGTAGTAGTAGCCATAGTAGTAGTAAAAGTAGCAGTAGGAGTAGTAGTAGTAGCAATAGATGTACTAGTAGCGACAGTAAGAATAGTAGTCATAGTAAAAGTTGTTGTTGTTGTAGTAGTAGTAGAAGTAGTTGTAGTAGTAGTAGTAGTAGCAGCAGCAATAGTAGTAGTAGTAACAACAGTAGTTGTAGTAGCAATAGTAGGAGTAGGAGTAGTAGCAGTAGCAATAGGAGTAGGAGGAGGAGTAGTAGTAGTAGAAGTAGTAGTAGTAGTGATAGTTGCTATAGTAATAGTAGTAGTAGTAGTTGTTGTAGTTGGAGCAGTAGTAGTAGTAGTAGTAGTAGTCGTAGTTGTAGTAGTAGTAGTTGTTGTAGTAGAAGTAATAGTACTAGTACTAGGAGTAGCAGTAGTTGGAGGAGTAGTAGTGGTTACAGTAATAATAGCAGTAGTAGTACTAGCAGTAGAAGTAGTAGGAGGAGTAGAAGGAGGAGGCAGAGTAGTAGCTGGTACAGTAATTGTAATAGTTGTAGTAGTTGTAGCAACAGTAGGTGTAGCAGTAGTAGTAGTACTATACGTAGGAGTAGCAATAGTAATAATAGCCATAGTAGCAGGTGGGCAGTAGTAGTAGGAGGCGTAGTAGTAGGAGGAGGAGGAGTAATAGTAATAGTAGGAATAGCAGTAGTTATTGTAGTAGTAGACGTAGCCGGAGTAGTGGTAGCAGTAGTAACAGTAGGAGGAGTAGTAGCTAATATAGTAGTACTAATAGTAGTAGTAATAGTAGTAGCAGTAGCAGTAGTACTAGTAGTAGCAGTACTAGAAGGAGTAGCGGTAGTAATAATAGCCATGGTAGAAGGAGGAGCAGTAGTAGTAAGAGTAGC
Organism: Trichopus zeylanicus subsp. travancoricus; assembly: GCA_005019695.1. Lineage (NCBI taxonomy): Eukaryota > Viridiplantae > Streptophyta > Magnoliopsida > Dioscoreales > Dioscoreaceae > Trichopus > Trichopus zeylanicus. The sequence goes on along the minus strand of RXID01014855.1, from coordinate 66,601 downwards.
AATAGTAGAAGTGGTAATAGTAGTACAAGCAGAAGTTGTAGGGATAGCAATAGCATTAGCAGTAGTAGTAGTAGTAGTCATAGTAGTAGAAGTAGTAGTCATAGTAGAGGAAGTAGTAGTAGTAGAATTAGTAGTAGTAGTGGTGGTAGCAGTTTTAGTAGTAGTTGTAGTAGTAGTGATTGTAAAAGCAATAGTAGTAGCAGTTGTTGTTGTGGTAGTAGTAATAGTGGCAGTAGTTGTAGCTGGAGTAGTATTAGTTGTATGAATAGTAGTAGGAGTAGAAGTAGAAGTAGCAGAAAAACTAGCAGTAGAAGTAGTAGTAATAGTATTACTAATAGTAGTAGTTGTAGCGGGAGTTGTAGTAGGAGTACTAGTTGTAGTGGTAGTAGAAGCAGTAGTAGCAATAGCAATAGCAGCTGTAATAGCAATTGCAATAGTTGTAAAAGTAGCAGCAGAAGTAGTAGTTGTAATTGTGGTAGCAATAGTAGTAGTTGTAGTACTAATAGTAGTAGTAGTAGCAGTAGCAATAGTAGTTGTAGTGGTAGTAGTAGCAGTAGCAATAGTAGCAGTAGCAATAGTAGTAGCAATAGCAGTAGCAATAGTACCAGTAGTAGTAGTAATATTAGTAGTAGCATTAGTAATAATAGTAGTAGTAGAAGTAGTAATAGTAGCAATAATTATAGTTGTAGTAATAGTAGTAATAGTATTAGTAGTGGCAGTAGTAGCAGCAGTAGTAGTACAAGTAATAGTAGTAGCAGTTGCAGTAGCAGTAGCAACTGTAGAATAGTACTAGTAGTAGTCATACTAGTAGTAGCAGTTGTTGTTGTTGTTTTTGCAATAGTCATAGTAGTAGTAATAGTAGTAGTAGAAGTAGCAGTTGTAGTAGTAATAGTAGTGGTAGTAGTAGAAGTAGCAGTAGTAGTAGTGATAGTAGTAGTAGTGGTAGTAGTAGTGGTGGTGGTAGTAGTTCTAGTAATAGTAGTAGCAGTTGCAATAGTTGTAGCTATCGCAGCATAGTAAGTAGTTGTTGTTGTTATTGCGGTTGTATTTGTAGTAGCCATAGTAGTAGTATTTCTAATAGCAGTAGGAGTAGTAGGAGGTAGTGGTAGTAGTAGTAGTGGTGGTGGTGGTGGTTGTAGTCTTAGTAGCAATAGTAGCAATAGTAGTAGTAGTAGTAGTCGTAGTAGTAGTACTAGTAGTAGGAGTAGCAATAGTAGCAGCGATAGTATTTGTAGTTGTAGTAGTAGTAGTAGTCATATAGTGGTAGAAGTAATTGTAGTAGCAGAAGCAATACTTGTAGTAGAAGTAATATTAGTAGTAGTAGAAGTTGCAGCAGCAGTAGCAGTAGCTGTAACAGTAGTCATAGGAGTACTAGTTGTAGTAGTGCTAGTAATAGTAGTAGCAATTGCAGTAGTAGCCGCAGCAGTAGCATAGTACTAATCATAGTGGTTGTTATTGTTGTTATGGTATTTGCTGTAGTTGTTGTAGTAGTGTTAATAGTTGTTGTAGTTGAAGAAGAAGAAGTAGCAGACGAAGAAGTAGTAGTGGTGGTAGTAGTAGTACTAATAGTAGTCGTAGCAGTAGTAGTCATAGTAGTAGTAGTAGTAATAGTAGTAGTTGATGAAGTTGTAGTAGTAGTAGTAGTAATAGTAGTAGTTATAGTATAAGTACTTGGAGTACTAGTAGTATTAGTAATATTAGTAGTAGCAGAAATAGTAATAGTAGTAATAGTAGTAGTAGTAATTGTAGTGTAGTAGTAGTAGTACAAATAGTAGTAGTAGCAGTGCAGTAGCAGCAGCAGGAGCTACTAGTAGTAGCAGTAGTAGTTATTGTCATTGTTGTTGTCGTATTTGCAGTTGTCATTATAAAAGTATTAGAAGTAGTAGTAGTGGCAGTAGTAGCAGCAGTTATAGCAGTAGTAATAGCAATAGAAGCAATACCTATAGTAATAGTAGTAGAAGTAGTAGTAGTAGTTGTAGTAGTAGTTGTTGTAGTAGTAACAGTAGTAGCAGTAGTAATAGTAGCAGTAGTAGTAGCAGTTTTTGTAGTAATAATAGTAGTTATATTTCTAGTCATAGTAGTTGTAGCAATAGTAGTAGTCGTATGAGTAATCGTAGCAATAATATAATTGTAGTAGTTGTAGTAGTGGTAGTGGCAGCAACATAAGTAGTAGTAGTAGCAGAAGTAGTAGTGGTCGTCGTAATAATAGTAGCAGTAGTAATAGCAGTAGGATAAGAAGAAGCAGTAGTAGTTGTAATAGTAGTAGTGTAATAGTAGTATTTGTAGTAGTAGTAGTAGTTGCAGGAGTAGAAGTAGTACTGGTAGTTTTAGTTGTAGTTGTAGTGTAGCAGTTGGAGCAATTATAGTAGTAGTAGAAGTAGTAGAAGATGTAGTAGAAGCAGCAGTAGTAGTAGAAGTAGTAGTAGTAGTAGTAGTTACTCCTACTACTATTATTACTACTACTACTACAATTACTATTGTGGCTACTCCTACTATTGCTACGACTAGTGCTGCTACAACTACTAGTGCTACTACTACCACTACTACTCCTGCTTCTACTTCTAGTTCTACTATTACTAGTACTACAGCTACTACTTCTATTTCTACTCCTACTACTCCTATTACTACTGCTACTACTACCACCATTGTTTCTACTACTACCCCGACTCCTACACCAACTTTTATTACAACTATTACTACTACTACTACTACTATTACTACTACTTGTACTGCTATTACTACATCTACTAGTACAACTATGTCTAATACTACAGTTACTTTTACTACTGCTACTAGTACTACTACTACCTGAACACCAACTCCTATTAAAACAACCATTACTAGTACTATTACTACTACTACTACTTGTATTGCTAGTATAATAACTACTAGAACGACTACTTCTAATGCTACGGTTACTTTTACTTCTACTACTAGTACTACTACTACTATTACTGCTACTACAACTATTTTTGCTTCCACTGCTAGTGTTGCTATTACACTTACTACTATATAACTAGAACAACTTATATAGCTACTGCTGCTGCGGCTGCGACTCCTACTGCTACTCCTACGAGTACTTCTACTAACTACTACTATTATTTCAACTACAGCTACTAATCTTACTACTATTACAACTACATCTACTATACCTACTATTGCGATGACTATTGCTACTACTACTTATACAACTACAACCACTACTGCAATTGTCATTACTGCTACAACTTCTACTTCCATTACTACTACTGCCACTGCTACTTCTATTGCTACTTCTACTACTCCAACTACTAGAACTACTCCTATCACTATTGCTACTGCCTCTATTACTGCCCTACTCCAACACCTATTCCCATTTCTAATACAACTACTACTATTACTACTACAACTACTACTATTTGTAGTACTATTACACAACTACTATTACAACTACTTCTGCAGCAACTACAACTACTACAACTATTGTTACTAGTGCTACTACTACTACTAATATAACTACTTCTACTACCATTGCTACAGCAACTATTACTACTACTCATACCCCAACTCCAAGTCCTAAAACTACACCTACTATTACTTCTGCTACTAGAATTACTACTACTACAATTACTGCTACTACCACTACTACTATTATTATTACTACTACTACTTCTACTACTACTACTACTTCTACTACAACAACTATTTCTGGTACTAATACTGTTGCCACTACTAAAACTATTACATCCACTACTACTACTAAACCTACTAATACAACTACTGTTACTACTGCTATCGTTACTACCTCTAATACAACTGCTACTCCTACTACTAATACCACTATTACTATTACTACTTCTAATACTATTACTACAACTACTATGACTATTACCATTACTACGACTACAACTACTATAGCTGCTATTACAACTATTGCTACTACTGCTTCCGCTACTACCTCTAACACAACTATTGCTACTGCAACTCGTGCTACTACTACTGCTACTTCTACTACAACTATTACTACTACTATGCTACTATTATTACGACTACTTCGATTACTACGACAACAACGACTATAGCTACTACTACTAGTACTACTCCTACTACTACTACTGCTACTACTACTTCAGTTACAAGAAATACAAGTACAACTACTACTTTTGCTACCACAACTCCAACTCCAAGGCCTACTCCTACTACTATTCCAACTACTACTACTTCTACTGCTGCTACTATGACTACTACTACTATAGGTACAAGTACTACTACTACAACAACTACTACTACTACCACAACTACTACTACTAGTACCACTACTACTACTAATACTCTTACCACTCAAGCTACTACTCCTACTATGAACTACAACAATTACAGCTACAACAACAACAACTACTACTACTGCTAATACCACAACAACAATAGCTACTACTACCACTACTACTACAACTGCTACTACTACAACAATAACAATAACAACAACTACTACTACTAATACTACCTCAACTAATACTGCTACTACTACTACTACCTCTACTACTACTTCCACTATGACTACTACTACTCCTACTACACCTCAACTACTGCTACTACTAGTGCTTGTACTGCTACCACTACTGCTCCTCCTCCTCCTCCTACAACTACTACTATTGCTGCTGCTACTGCTACTACTACTACTACTACTACAACTACTACAATTACTATTATTGCTGCTACTACATCTACTTCTACTACTACTAGTTGTACTACAACTACTTCTACTACTACTATAACTAGAACAACTTCTACTGCTATTGTTGCTACGGCTGCAACTACTACTACTACTACTACTACTACTACTACTAATACTGCTACAACTACTGCTAGTACTTCAACTACTACTACTACTACTGCAACTGTAACTACTACTACCACTAGTGCCACTACTACTACCACTGTCATTGCTACTAGTACTACTACTACTAGTACTAGTACTACTACAACTACTGCTAGTACTTCAAGTACTACTACTACTACTACGACAACAACTACAACTACTACTACCACTTGTGCCACTACTACTACAACTCCTACTTCTACAACTACTGCTACTACCACTATCGTTGCTACTAGTACTACTACTACACCTATTACTACAAATACTACTGCTACTACTACCACCACAACCACCACCACTACTACTGCTTCGAATACTACTACTACACCTCCTACTCCTACTATTGTGATTACTATTCCTACTACTACTGATACTGCTACTACCACTATTACCATTGCCATTACTGCTACTACTTCTATTGCTATTTCTACTACTGCTACTACTACTTCTACTGCTACTCCTACTACTCCAACTATTACTACTATTACTCCTACTACTGCTATTACTACTGCTATAGCTCCTACTACTACCCCTAACTCCCACAGTTACTCCCATTACTACTACGACTAGTAGTTGCATTAGTACTATACAACTAATATTACGACTGCTTCTACTACTACTACTGCTACTACTGGTACTAGTGCTACTACTATTGCTACTACTACTACTTCTACTACTAGTGCTAGTACTACGACTGCAACTCATACACCAACTCCTACTCCTAAAACTACACCTACTATTCCTTTTTCTATGGGAATTACTACTACTCTTATGATTGCTACTACCACTACTACTATTACTATTACTACTACTACTACCACCACTACAACTTCTGCTACTACTACTACTACTATGACTACTAAAACTATTACAACCACAACTACTACTACTACACCAACTAATACTACTACTACTATCGCTATTGCTACTACCCTAATACTACTGCTACTGCTGCTACTCATACAACTACTACCATTACAACTACTACTATTACTACTACTATTTCTACTACTACTACAACTACTATGACTACTGCCATTACTACGACTACAGCTACTACAACTGCTACTACTGCTACTACTACTACTGCTGCTACTGCTACTGCTACTACCTCTAACACTCTTGCTACTCCTACAACTCGTATTACTACTACTACTACTACTATGACTACTATTAATACTACTATTACTACTACTGCTACAACTACTATGACTACTTTAATTACTGTGATTACAACCACTATAGCTACTACCACTACAACTACTTCTACTACTACTACTACTACTACTACTACTACTACTACTACAACAAATACTACTAGTACTACTACTACTTCTGCTCTCACAACTCCAACTCCTACTACTATTCCAAATACTACTACTTCTACTACTACTACTATGACTACTATTTCAAATACTACTACTTCTACTACTGCTACTACTATGACTTCTGCTGCAACTACTACTTCTATTATGATTACTACTAGTACTAGTACAACTACTAATACTCTTACCACTCATGCTATGACTACTACTCTGACTACTAAAACAACAACAACAACAACTACGACTACTACTACTGCCACTACTACAACTACTACTGCAACTACTACTTCTACTCCTACTCCTACTACCACCACAACAACAACTGCTACTTCTATTAATACCAACTATTACTGCTACAACATCTACTGCTACTAGTAGTGCGACTACCACGACAACAATTGCTACTATTACAATTGTGACTTCTACTACTATTGCTACAACTTCAACTATTACTTCTGCTGCTACTACTATTGCTACAACTTCAACTATTACTTCTGCTGCTACTACTACTACAACAACAACTACTACTGCTACTGCTACAAGTACTACAATAACTAATGCTACTACTACTATTACAATAACAACTACTACTAGTATTACTCCTTCTATTACTTCAATTACTTCTACTACTACCGCTGCTGCTACTACTACCATTACTACTACTACAACAACAACTAATACTACAACTACTATTTTTGTTGCTGCTACTACTGCTGCTGCTGCTACAAGGACTATCACTCCTAATAATACTACTGTTACTACTACTACTGCAATAATGACTACTACTAACACTGTTGCTACCACTATTACTCCTCCCCTTGCCCCTACTACTGCTATCACAACTACAACTACTACTACCAGTACTACTACTATGACTACTACTTCTACAGCTAAAATAATTACTACTACTAAGTACAACTTCTACAATTGCAACTGCTGCTGCTAACGCAATTACTACTACTAGTACTACAACTACTCCAACAACTACTACTATTACTGCTAGAAATACTACTACTACTATTATTTCAACTGCTAGTACTGCTACAATTACTCCTATCACTACTACTACTTCTACTACTCCTACCACTACTACTACAACTACTACTGCTACTGCTGTTGCGGCTATTCTTACTACTAGTTCAAATACTACCATTGCTGCTACCACTAGTACAACTCTTACTACTAGTTCAAATATTACCATTGCTGCTACTACAAGGACAACTACTACTACATCTTCTACTACTATAGCTACTACAACAACTGCTACGATAACTACTACTGCTCCTACCATTACAACAATGACAACTAGGTCTGCTTCAACTACTACTTCTACTACTATAGTGACTGGAACTATCGCAACCGCTGTAGGTGCTGCTACTACTGCTACTACTATTACTATTACTACTACTCCTACTATTATTGTGGCTATTATTACAACTACTAGTACTACTACTGCTATAACTACTACTATTACTACTACCACCACTACTACTAGTACTATTGCTACCACTGTAACTACTACATCACTACGACTACTACTACTACTATTGTTGCAACTACTACTGCTACGACTCCTACTACTGTTGCTACTATTGCTACGACTCCTACTACTGTTCCTACTATTGCTACTTCTACTGCTACTAACACTACTACTACTACCACTACTATAGCAACTATTACTATTACTACAACAATTGCTACTACTACAACTACTAGTACAACAACAACAACAACTACCACTATTACTACTCCTACACCTATTGCTACTACTACTACTACTACAACAACTCATACTACTACTACTGCTACTAATCCTACTAGGACTACCACTCCTAATGCTACTAATATTACTACTATTACTACTATTACTACAACTGCTGCAACTACTACTACTACTACTACACCTACTACCCATGCTCCTACTAGTACTACGACTACTATAACTAAAACTACTACTACTACTGCTACTACTACTACAACTAGTACTAGTAGTATTGCGATGGATACAACTACAACTAATACTAACACTACTGCTGCTACTACTACTACTACAACAACAACTAGAAATACTGCTACACCTACTCCTACACCAACTGCCACAACAACTCCTACTACTAGTATTACGGCTATTGTTACTAATACTACAATTACGACTACTACTACTACTATTACTACTACTACTCCTACTACTACTACCACTACTCCTAACAGTTCTACTGCTACGGATGCTGCTGTTACCTCCACTATTACTACAGCTATTAATACTACTACTAATAATACTATTACTATAACTACTACTACTTACTCCTACTCCGACTCTAAAATCGATGGCCGCTACTACTACCACCACTTCTATTGCTACTATTGCTACTAATACGACTACTAATCCATATAATCCTACTACTACTCCTACAAGTACTACTACAACTATTACTTCTCCTAACACTCCTCCTACTACAGCTATTATTGTTGTTGCTACTATTACTACTACTATAATTGTGACTATTACTACAGCTGCTATTAACTCTGCTATTAATACAATAAAGACAAAAACAACAACAACAACAACTACTACTACTTCTTGTACTACTACTACAACTACTACTACTACTCCAGTTTTCTGATTCCTATGACTACTGCTACTACTATAGCCTACTACTAATATTCCACTACTATACGACTCGGTTATCTACTATCACTTCTAATGCTACTAGTACCCTATTCTAACTCCAATGTGACTACTACCCTACTACTACTACCATTGCCACTGCATTACTACTACTCGTAATACGAATCCAAGTCCTGCTAGGACTCCTACCACTTATTACTACTACTACTCTAATACTACGACTACTACTACTACTACTACTACTACTACTACTACTACTACTACTACTACTACGGACTAATACTTACTCTACTACTACTAACTACGACTACTACTATTTCTACTAACTAACCACCACCACGACTACTACTACTACTACTATTACTACTACTACTTCTACTTCTACTACTACTACTACTACCACCACCACCACTACTACTACTATTGCTATTATTACCACTACTACTAATGCTACTACTACTACTCTGCTACTACTGTTCCAACTACTACTACTAAGACTACTACTACTCCTACTCTTAGCACTCCTACTATGACTACAAATGCTGGCACCGCTGCTATTCCAACTACTACTAATGCTGTTGCTACTACTACTGCTACGACTATTATTAGTATTACTACTACTACGACTACTATTACTACTACTACTTCTCTTGCTATTGCTACTACTACTGCTACAACTAAAGACACTGCTGCTACTACTCCTACTAGTACTACAACTGCCACTACAACTACTACTACTCCTAATAGTATTCCAATTCCTAGTACTACTACTATGGCTACTACTACTACTACTACTACTACTACTACTACTATTACTACTACTACTACTACTACTTCTAGTACGTCTACTACTACTGCTACTATTATTTGTGCTACTACACTACTAAGACTACTACTACTATTACTACTACTACTATGCCACTACTACTGCTACTAGTAATACTAATACTCATACTAATACTAATACTGCTACTAATATTACTATTAGTATTGCTGCTGCTATTGCTTTTACTATTACTATTACTACTACTACTATTTCTACTAAGACTACTATAATATTACTACTAGTACAATTGCTACTACTGCTACTTCTTTGCCTGCTGCTACTCTGATACAACTATGAATATTTCTACTACTACTACTTCTACTGCTCCCACTACTGTTGCTGCTGCTACTGCAACTACTTCTACCTCTACTACTACTATTCTTACTCCTACTCCTACTACTATTGATGCTGCTGGTACTACTATTACTAATAATATTGCTACTGCTGCTGCTGCTACTACTAATACCACTACTACTACTCCTCCTGCTATTATAACTACTATTGCTTCTGCTACTACTACTACTACTACTACTACTACTATTGCTGCTGCTGCTACTACTACTACTACCACCACCACCACGACTACTACTACTACTACTCCTGCTACTACTACTACTACTACTACTACTACTACTACTACTATTCTGCCTACTGCTACTACTACTACTGTTGCGCCTATTGCAAATATAACTACTACAACTACTATTATTGCTACTACTATTGTTGCTGCTACAACTATTATTGCTGCAACTGCTACCACTTGTACTACTACTTCTACTACTATTGCTTTTGCTACTAGTAATAATAATACTTTTGCTATGAAAGCTATTGTTGTTATTTCTACCACTGCGGCAACTAGTACTATTATTGCTACAACAAGTACTACTACCACGACATCTAGTTTTGCTACTAATACTACAACCACTACTTATAGTTTTGCTACTACTATTACAACCACTACTACTACTACTGTTGCTACTACAACCATAATTACCACTACCACAATTGTTTCTAATGCTGTTACTACTTGTATTGCCACTGTGATAGCTACTTCTGCTACTACTACTATAACTTCTACTACTGCTACTGCTGCTATTGCTACTACTACTGCTATTTCTACTATTTCTACTATTAGTGCTACTGCTACTGCTCCTATAGCCACAGCTTCTACTACTACTAATACCATCGCTAATACTACTACTACTACTACTATGACTACTACTACAACTATTGCTATCGCTACAACTACTAAGACTACTACTGCTACTTCTACTATGGCTATTGTTGCTACTATTGCTACCACAAATTCTACTATTTCTACTGCTACTACTGTAACTGCAGCTACTACCACTACTACTCCTATTACTGCTTCTAATACTACCGCTACCGCTACTACTACTTCTCCTACAACTATTACTGATACTGCTACTTCTACTATTCCTTCAACTACTACTATTGCTACTTCTATTCCTACTAATACTACTACTTTTATTCCTACTACTGCTACTGCTACTACTACAACTAGTATTACTACTTCTACTACAACTTTTATTACTATTGCTACTACTACTCCTATTAATACTTTTAATACAACTACAACTAATACTACTATGGCTGCTACTATTACTACTACTACTAATACCACTACCATAACTATTGCAACTATTGCTGTTGCTACCACTACTGCTACCATGTTGCCACTACTTCCACAATAATTACTACTACTACCACTACTTCTCCTTCTATTACTACAATAGCTACTACCAATGCTATGGCAACTACCAATTCCACTACTACTACAATAACAATTACTATTACAACAACTACTGTTGCTACCACTACTACAACTATAACTATTGCTACTGCTACTACTCCTGCTTCTATGACTACTGCTTATACTACTACGGCTGCTACAACTATTACTGATACTACTATGGCAAATGCTACTACTACTACTATTACTAATACAATAATAACAACAACTACTACTACAACAACTATACTACTACAAAATTAATACTACTGCTACTACCACTACTGCCGTAGCTACAACTTTCACTACTCTACCATTATAACTACTACTATAACTACTGCAACTATTGCTTTGCTACTACTACCACCACTGCTAATACTACTATGGCTGCTACTGCTCTTACTTTTATGACTAATGCTCACACTACTACAACTACTACTATTATGGCAAATGCTACTACTACTGCTACTGCTACTACTACTATTACTAGTACAACACCAAAAACAACTACTACTTCTACTACTACTATAGCTATTATTACTACTGCCACAACTACTATTACTAGTACAACAACAATAATAGCTACTACTTCTACTATTGCTATAGCTATTATTACTACTACTATTACAACTACTATTGCAACTTTTACTACAACTAGTTCCACTACTACTTCTACTCCTACTACCACTTCTACTAATACAACTGCAACTACTACTATAACTAATTCAGCTACTAGTTATGCAACCACTAACACTACTGCCACCCAGTAATACTTCCACTACTACTGCTGCTGTTGTTGCTACTACTACTACTGCTGCTGCTGCTACCACTACTACCACTACTATTAGAACTACTACTGTTGCTACTATTCCTACCATTGTTGTTGCTACTACTCCTCCTACTATAAATACTACTACTCCTACTACTGCTAATGCTCCAGCTACTACTGCTACTACTATCACTACTGCTACTACTACTGTTATCGCTACTACTACCACTGCTACAATGACTACTACTACTAATACTACTACTGCTATTATAGCAACTGCATGTACTACTACTACTATAGCTACTTCTATTACTACTATGACTACTGTTGGTACTACTACTATTGAGAGGACCACTACTACCACTATTATTGCAGCTACAACTCATGCTATAACTGCTATTGTTGTTACAACTATTACAACCACTGTTGCTACTACCCCTACTACTGCTACTACTACTACTATTACTACTTCTACTACTACTATAACTCATATTACTACTAGTACTACTACTTCTACTATAGCTGCTACAACTGCTACTAATGCGGCTATTAATGCTACAACTGCTGCTACTACTACTACTACTATTACTACTACTACTGTTGCCACAAAAACTACAATTGCTGCTGCTGCTACTACTACTACTACTTCCGTTACTACTAATATTAATACTACTACTACTGCTACTGCTATTGCTACCCCTACTGCTACTGCTACTATTGCAGCTACTTCGGGACTACTACCAATAGTAATAGTACTACTATTACTACTGTTGCTGCTATAATTACCACTAGTACAACTACGTCTACCATTGCTACTTCTTCTACTACTTCTACTACTTCTACGACTTATGGTACTACTACTGCTACTTCTTCTACTACTACAACTACTGCTACAAGGGCTACTACTACCACCACCAGTACTATAACTATTGCTACTATGGCTACTACAACTACGACCACTACTACTATCTCTTCTACTATTGCCACATCTGCTACTATAATAGTTGCCACTACTACTACTGCTATTATTGCATCAACTGCTACTACAACTACTTTTGTTAGTACTGCTACTACTACTACTACTATTACTGCCGTGACAACTACTAATACTACTACTACAGCTGCTACTACTAGTACGGTTGCTACTCCTAAAATTACTACTACTGCTACTACTAGTACTTCTCCTTCTACTATAGCTATTGCCACTACTACTGCTACTACAACTTTTGGTACTACTATTACATCAACTACTACTATGACTACAACTATTGCTATTTTTGCTACTACTACTATTATAGCTACTGCTACTGCCGCTGCTGCCATTACTACTTCTACTACAACTACTGCTACTACTACTTCTCCTACTATGACTACTACTACCGCCCCTATTAGTACTACCAGTACTACTGCTACTACACAACTACTGCTACTACTACTGATCCTACCACTGCTACTGCTACCACTACTTGTACAACTACTACTGCTACTTCTACTACCACTACTATTAAAACCACTACTATTATTCCTACTATTATTGCTATTGCTACTAGTATTGCTACTACTAATACTAATTCTACTATTGGTACTCTTTCAACAACTACTTTTGCTTTTACTACTACTGCAACTACTACTATTGCTTCTTTTACTAGCACTGCTATGACTAATACTATTATTATTACTACTACTACTACAACAGCTACTACTGCTACTACCACTACTACATCTACTTCTAATGATACTAGAGCTATTACTACCATAGTTGCAGCTACTACTTTTCCTACTACTACTGCTGCTACTACTACTTCTGCTACTACAACTACTTGTACTACTGCCACCATGACTATTGCTACTACTACTGCTATCGCTGCTGCTAGTACTACTATTGCTACTTCTACTACAACTACTAGTGCTACTTCTACTACTACTACTAGTGCTACCACTTCTAGTACTACTACTACAACAATAATAACAACAACTACTACTACTGCGAATGCTATTACTGCTATGTTTACAACTATAACTTCTGCTACTACTACTTCTACCACTATTGCTACTACAACATCTACTACTACTACCATCATTGCTACTACTACTAATACTACTCATACTTTTACAACTACTACTACCACCAGTTCTACTACTATTGCTACTACTAATTCTACGACTACTGCTACTTCTACTACTATTGCTACGATGACTTCTACTACTACTACTTCTTCTTCTTCTTCTTCTTCTACAACTACTACTATTACTTTTACTACCACTATTAGTGCTACTACTACTAGTACTGCTACTATGGCTATAACAACAACTACTACTGCTACTACCGCTACTGTTGCTACTGCTACTGCCATTAATGTTTCTACTTTTGCTACTACTACTATAGCTACTCCTACTACTGCTGCTAATACTACTACTACTACTATTACTACTATGATTACAACTACTACTACTATTGCTACTACAACTACTACTCCTGCTACTATTACTAATGTTACTACTACTACTGATACTACTACTACTACTACTACTACTACTACTTCTACTACTATTGCTACTACTACTACAACTACTAATGCTACTACCCCTACTACTACTGTTGTTGTTATTGCTGCTACTACTAATGCTATGACTAGTAGCTACAGAAGTAGTAGTAATAATAGTAGAAGTAGCAGTAGTAGCAGCAGTAGTAGTAGTCGTTATGGGAGTAGTAGTAGAAGTAGTAGTTGTTGTTGTTGTCATAGTAGTACTAGCAGTAGTAGTAGCAATAGTAGTAGTTGATGGAGTTGCAGTAGTAGTAGTAATAAGGTTTGTATTAGTAGTAGTAGTAGTAGTAGTAGTAGTAGTAGTAGTTGTAGTATTAATTGTAGTAGTAGTAGGAGTAGTAGTAACAGGAGGAGTAGTAGTTGGAGTAGTAGTTGTTGTTGTTGTAGTTGTAGCAGGAGTATTTGTAGTAGTGACCATTGTAGTTGTGGGAATAGTAGTAGTACTAGTAGAAATAGTTATTGTAGTAGTAGAATAGTAGTAGTCACAATAGTAGTAGTACTAGAGGTCATAGTAGTAGTACTAGTGGCAATATTTGTAGTAGCAGAATTAGTAGTAGTTATTGTTGTTGTTATTGTTGTAGTAGCAGTAGTTGTAGTAGTATTTGCAGTAGTATTAGTAGTAGTAGTAGTTATTATTGGTTCTATTATAGTTTTAGTAGACATTATAGTGGTAGTAGCACAACTGGTAATAGTATTAGAAATAGAGGTCGTAGTAGTTGTAGTAGCAGTAGCAGCGGTAGCTATACTAGAAGAAGCTATAGAAGTAGGTGTATTAGTTGTAGTAGTTGTTGCTGTTATTGTTGTAATAGATGTAGCAATTGTTGTAGTAGTGGTAGTAGGAGTAGTCACAGTAGTATTCAAAGTAGTTGCAGTAGTAGTAGAAGTAGTAGTGATAGTAATAGTAGTAGTAGTAGAAGTACTAGTAGTAGTTGTTGTTATTGTAGTAGTCATGGTAGTAGTAATTATTATAGGAGGAGTAGTAGTTGTAGTACGAGTTGCTGCTGCACCTACTGTAGCAGTAGTACTTGTAGTAGTTGTAGTAGTAGTAGTAGTAGCAGCAACAGTAGTAGTTGGAGCAATAGCAGAAGTAGTAGCAAAAGTAGTGATAGCATTAGTAGCAATAACAGTAGTAGGAGCAGTAGCAGAAGCAGAAGCAGAAGTAGTGATAGCATTAGTAGCAATAGTAGTAGTAAGAGCAGTAGCAATAGCAGCAATAGTAGTAGTAGTTGTTGTTGTAGTACTAGTTGCAGTAGTAGAAGTAGTAGTAAAAGTGGTTTTAATAGTTGTTGTCATAGTAGTAGTACAAGGAGTAGTAGTAGTACAAGTAGTAGTAGTAATAACAGGATCAGGGATAGTAGCATAGGTAGTCGCAGGAGTAGTAGTTGTTGTTGTAGTTGTAGTAGGAGGTGTAGCAGTAGTAATAGTAATAGTACTAGCAGTAGTGGTAATACTAGGAGAAGTAGTTATAACATTAGTAATAGTAGTATTGGTTGTAGTAATAGTTGTTGAAGAAGTAGCAGCAATGGCATAAGTAATAGTCCTAGTAGTAGTCATAGTAGTAGCAGTCATATTAGTAGTAATACATGTAGTAGTAGTTGTAGTAATAGTACAAGTAGTAAAAGTAGTAGCAAAATTAGTAGTAGTAGCAGTAGCAATGTATGTAGTTGCAGTAATAGTAATAGTAGTAGTTATTGTTGTTGTAGTAGTAGTAAGAGGAGTAGGTGTAGTAGTAGGGGTAGTAGTAGGAGCAGTAGTAGTAGAAGTAGTAGTAGTAAGAAAAGTGGTAGTAGTAGCAGGAGGAGTAGTAGGAGTAGAAATAGAAGTACTAGCAATAGTAGAAGTAAAAGTTGAAGTAGTAGTAGTAGTACGAGGAGTAGTATTCTTAGTATGAGTAGTAGAAGTTGTAGTAGCATTAGTAATAGTAGTAGTTGTTGTATTAGCAGTAGCAGCAGTAGTAGTAGTAATAATAGTAGTAGTAGTAGTAGAGGTAGTAGTAGTAGCATTAGTAGTAGGAGTAGTAGTAGGAGGAGTAGTAGTATTAGTAGTAGTAGTGGTGGTGGTAGTAGAGGTGGTAGTAGTAGTAGTAGCATTGGTTGTAGTGCAGTAGCCATAGTAGTAGTAGCTGTCGTAGTAGTAGCAGTAGTTGTAGTGCTAGTAGTAGTAGAAGCCGTATTATTGGCAGAAGCGGCAGCGTCAATAGTGCTAGTAGTAGTACTACTACTACTAGCAGTAGAAGTAGATGTTGTAGTAGTAGTCATAGGAATCATGATATTAGTAGTAGCAATAGTGTTAGTAATGCTACTAGTAGTAGTATTACTACTACTAAGAGAAGTAGTTGTTGTAGTAGTAGTAATAGTCAGAGTCATAGTTGTAGTACTAGTAGTAGCTGTAGTGGTAGTAGTATTAGTAAAGGTAGTAGTAGTTGTTATAGTAGCAGCAACAGAAGTAGTAAAGTGGTAATAGGAGTATTAGCAGTAGTAATAGTATTAGTAGTCATAGGTGGAGTAGTAGTAATAGTAGTAGTAGTAGTAGCAGCAGCAGTAGTAGTTGTAGTAGTAGTAGAAGAAGTTGTAGTAGTAGTAGTACTAGGAGTAGGAGTTGTAGTGGTAGTACTAGGAGTAGTTGTAGTAATAGTAGTAGTAGCTCAAGTAGTAATAGAAGTTGAAATAGCAGCAGTAGTAAGAGCAGTAGTCATAGTAGTAGAAGTAATAGTAGTCGTAGCATTAGTAGCCAGGGGAGCAGCACTTGTAGTAGTAGTAGAAGTAGCAGTTGTAGTACCAGTAGTAGTAGTAGCGACAGAAGTAGTAGCAACTATAGTAGGAAAAGTAGTAGCAATACCAGTAATAGTACCAGTAGTAGCTGTAATAGTAATATTAGTTGCAGCAAGGGTAGTAGCAGCAGTCGTATTAATACTACTAGTAGTAGTAGTAGCCATAGTAGTCGTAGCCATATTTGTAGTGGTGGTGGTGGTGGTGGTGGTGGTAGTAGTAGTAGTAATAGTAGTAGTAGCAGTAGTAGTACTGTCAGTAGTAGTAGTACAAGTAGTAGTAGTAGTAATAGTAGTAGTAGTAGTAGTAGGAGTCATAGTAGTAGCATTAGTAGTAGTAGAAGATGAAGAACATGTAGTAGTAGTGGTAGTAGTAGTAGTAACAGTAGTAGTAGTAGCTGCAGTTGTATTAGTAGTACTACTAGAAGTAGTTGTAGTACTAGCAACAATAGCAGTAGTAGCAGTAGTACTCGCTGTAGTAGTAGTAGTAACATTAAAAGTAGCAGCAACAGCAGTAGTAGAAGTAGTGGTTGTAGTTGTTATTGTTATAGCAGTAGTAGCAGGTGCAGCACCTGTAGCTATAGCAGCAGTACTAGTAGCAGTGTTAGTATTAGTTGTCTTAGTCATTGTTATAGTAGTAGTGGTAATAGCAATAGTCACAGTAGGAGAAGTAGTAGTAGGAGTAGTAGTAGTTGTAATAGTATTAGTGGCAGCAGGAGCAGTAATAGTGGTAGTAGTTGTTGTAGTAGTAATAGTTATAAGAGCAGTTGCAATAGTAGTAGTAGTTGTAATGAGTGCAGTAGTAGAACGAGAAATAGTAGTAGTAGTTACAATAGTAGTTTTCACAGTAGTAGTAGCAATAGTAGCAGCAATAGCAGTAGTTGTAGCAAAAGTAGCAATATTATCAGTGGTAGCTGCCACAACAATTGCAGTAGTATTATTTATAATAGTGTTAGTTGCAATAGTTGTATTACTAGCAGCATATTTAGCTGTAGCAGAAGTAGCAATAGTAGTAGTCATAGTAGTCATAGTAGTAGTAGCAGCAGTAGTAACATTAGTTGGAGTAGTAGCTATAGAGGTAGTAGTAGTAGTAGAAGAAGAAGCAATAGCAGTAGTGGCAATAGTTATAGTAGCAGTACAAATAGTAGCAGAAATGCAACAATTACAGTAATAGTGTGGGAAGTAGTAGTAAGAGTAGTAGCAGTAGTATTAATTGTAGCAGAAATAGCAGTAGTAGCAGCAGTAGTAGTAGCAGTAGCAGAAGTGGCAAAACGTGTAGTTGTAGTACTGGTAGTAGTTATAGTAGAAGCAGTAGCAGTATTATCGACAATAGCTATAATAGTAGAGGTAGTAGTATTAGTTGTAGCAGTAGTTCTAAGAGTAGTAATAGTAGTAGCAGTTGTAGTTGTAAAAGAACTTGTAGCAGTAGTAATTGTAGTAATAGTAGTGGTAGTAGTTGTAGTAGTAGTAGTAGTAGTAGTAGAAGTAGTAGTAGTAGTAGCAGGAGTAGTTCCAACAGTAGTAGTAGGAGAACAAGTAGTAGTAGCAGTAATCGTAATGTTAGTTATTGTTGTACCAGTAATAGCGATTGTAGCTGTAGTAGGAGTAGTCACAGTAGTATTAGAAATAGTTACATAGTAGTAGTAGCAGCAATAACAACAGCAGTAGTTGCAAAAGTAGTAGTAGTGTTAGTTGTCATAGTAGCTGTAGTTGAAGTAGTAGTAATAGTAGCAGCTGGATCAACAGTAGTAGTAGTAGTACTAGTAGTAGTTGTAATAGAAGCAGTAGCAGCAGTAGCAGCGGTGATAGTAGAAATATTAGTTGTAGCAATAGTGTAGCAATTGGAACAGTGGTTGGGGAAGTAGTAGTAGTAGTAGCAGTAGTAGTGATAGTAGTAGCAATAGCGGTAGTAGGAGCAGTAGTAGTATTAGTTGTAGTATAACTAGTAGTAGCAGTAGTTGTACTAGTAGAAGTAGTAGCAGTAGTTGTACTAGTAGAAGCAGTAGCAGAAGTAGTAGGAGTCGGAGTAGTAGCAGTAGTTGTAGAAATTATTGTCATAGTAGTAGTAGTAGTAGTAACAACAATAGTAGTTGTTGCAGTAATAGTAGTTGTATTAAAAGCCATGGTAGTATCAGTTGTAGCAGAAGTAGTAGTAGTAAGAAAAGTAGGAGTAGTAGTAGTCGTAGGGGCAATTATAGTAGTAGCAGTAGTAGTGGTAGCAGTAGTATTTGCAGTGGTAGTGGTAGTAGTAGTAGTATTAGCAGTCGAACTGTTATGAGTAGTAGTAGTACTTGGAGGGGGAGTTGGAATAGGGGTAGTACTAGTAGTAGTAGCATTTGGAGTAGTTGTAGTAGTAGTAGCAGAAGTAGTAGTAGAAGTTGTAGCAACTACAGTAGTAGTAGAAGTAGTAATAGTTGTAGAAGAAGTAGTTGTTGTAGTATTAATAGCCGAAGCTGTAATAGTAGTTGTAGCAGCTGTCGTAGTGGTAGAAGTAGAAGCAACAACAGTAATAGTAGAAGTTAAAGCATAAGTAGTAGTAGAAGAAGAAAAGGTAGTAGTAGTAGTAGTAGTAGAAGTAGTAGTAGTAGTAGAAAAAGAAGCAGTAGTGGTAGAAGTAGTAGTAGTAGTAGGGGTAGCAGCAGTAGCAGTAGTAGGAGTAGTTGTTGTAGTAGCAGTTCTCGTAGTAGTGTGGTAATAATAGTAGTAGTAGAAGTAGAAGTAGTAGTAGTAGTAGTAGTAGTAGTAGGACTAGTAGTAGTAATTGTTATAGTTGTTGGTGTAGTAGTAGTACTAGTAGTAGTTGTTGTACTAGTAGTGTGGAAGTAGGAGTAGTTGTAGTAGTAGCAGTAGTGGTGGTAGTGGTAGTCATAGTAGTAGTTGTAGCACTAGTAGTAGAAGTAGTCACAGTCGTAGAAGTCTAGTAGTGGTAGTAGTAGTAGTACTAGTATAAGTAGTAGCTATAATCGTAGTAGTAGTAGTAGTAGAAGTAGTAGCACGACTAGTAGAAGTACATAGGAGAGTAGTAGTCGTAGAAGCAGTAGCAACAGTAGTAGTAGTAGCTATAACCGTAGTTGCTGCAACAACAATAGCATTAGAAGTAGTAGTGGTGGTGGTAGTAGAGTAGAAGTTGTTGTAGTAGTAGTGGCAAACGTAGTAGTAGGAATAGTAGTAATAGGAATAGTAGTAGGAGTGGGAGTTGGATTAGTAGTCATAGTAGTAGTATTAATAGTAGTAATAGTAGTAGTTGGAGTATGACGAGGAATAGTGGTGGTATTAGTAGTAGTAATCATTGTTATTGTAATTATAGTAGTAGTAGTAGCAGTAGTAATGATAGTAGAAGTTGTAGCAGAAACTATAGCAATTGTTGCAGTTGTAGTAGCAGTAGTAGCAGAAGAAGTAGGAGTACTAGTAGTCTTAGTAGTATTAGTAATAGCAGCAGCAGCAGTAGTGGTAGTAGTGGCAGTGGTAGTGGTATTAGTACTAGCAGAAGGAGTAGTTGTAACAGTAGTAGTATTAGCAGTAGTACTATTGGTAGTAGTAATGGTAGTAGTTGTAGGCGTAGAATTATTGCTAATAGTAGTAGATATAGTAGTGGTGTAGTAATAGTAGTTATAGTAGTAGTGTAGATGTAGTAGCAGTAGTTGTTGTAGTTGTAGTAGTAGAATTAGTAGCAGCAGCAGTAATAGTAGTGGAGGTAGTAGTAGTGGTGGTTATAGTAGTAGTTGTGGTTTGAATAGTTGCAAAAGCATTAGTTGTAGTAGTAGTGGTCCTACTAGTAGTTGTTGAATTAGTATTAATAGTATTAGCAGCAGCAGCAGTAGTAGTAGCAGTAGCAGTAGTAGCAGCAGCAGCAGCTGCAGCAGTAGCCGGAGTAGTTATAATAGTAGTAGTTGTTGTTGTTGTAGTAGTATAAGTATTAGTTATCGTTGTAGTAGTACTAGTTCTCACAGCAGCAATAGTAGTAGTAGAAGTAGTAGTAGCTGGAGTTGTAGCTATAGCTGTAGCAGTAAGAGCAGTTGTAGTAGTAATGGTAGGAGAAGTAGTAGTTGTAAAAGTAGTAGCCGTAGGAGTAGTAGTAGTTGTAGTAGCTATAGTAGTAGTTGTTATAGTAGTAGTAGGAGTAGGGGTAGCAGTAGGGGTAGTTGTAGTGGTAGTAGTAGTAGTAGTATTTGTAATAGTAGTACTACTAGCAATCGTAGTAGTAGCAGTAGTACTAGCAGGAGTAGTAGTAGTAGCTGATGTAGTAGTTGTAGCAGTAGCAACAATAGCAGTAGTTGTTGTTGTTACTGTTGTACTTGTAAGAGAAGAAGTAGTAGTAATAGTAGTAGTAATAATAGTAGTAGTTGTTGTTATTATTGTTATAGTAGTTGTAGTAATAGTAGTAGTTGCAGCAATAGCGGTAGCAGCAGTTGTTGTAGTAGCTATAGTAGTAGTTGAAGTAGTACTATTAGTAGTAGTAGTAGCTGAAGTAGTAGTTGCAACAGAAGTAGAAGCAGTAGTTATAGCAATAGTAGTTGTAGGACAAGTAGTAGTAGTACCAGTAACAGTAGTAGTCGTAGAAGTAGTAGTAGTAGTATTAGTAGTACTAGTAGTTGGCGACGTAATAGTAGTAGCAGTGGTAGTTGCAAAAGTAGTAGTAGTTGGAGAAGTAGTTGTGGTAGCAACAATAGTAGCAATAGCAGTTGTAGTAGTTGTTATCATAGTCGTTGTAGTAACAATTTGGCAGGTAGTTGCAGTAGCAGTTGTAGTAATAGTAGTACTAGAAATAGTGGTAGTAGCAGTACTAGCGGAAGTAGTAGTAGTTGTAGTAGTAGCAAAACTACTAGGAGTAGTAGTAGCAATAGCTGCAGTAGTAGTGGTAGTAGTAGTAGTAGTAGGAACAGAAGAAGTGGGAGTAGTTGCAGCAGCTGTAGGAGTAGTTGTAGTTGGAGAAATATTAGCAGTGGTGGTAGTAGTAGTAGTAGTTGTTGTAGCAGTAGTATTAGTAGTAGCATAAGTATTAGTAGTAGTAGCAGTAGTAGAAGTAGCAGTAGTAGTTGAAGCAGCCGTAGTAGTATTTGGAGCAGTAACAATGGTAGAAGGAGTAGCAATTGCAATAGTAGTCATAGAAGTAATAGTAATAGCAATAGTAGTTAGAGTGTCATTGGTAAAGATAATAGTAGAAGCAGTAGCAGCAACAGTAGTAGCAGTAGTAGTAATAGCTGCTGTAGAGGTAGTCGAAGGTTAGTAGAAACAGTAGTTGCAGTAGTAGCAATAGTTATAGTTGTAGTAGTACTAGTTGTAGTTGGAGCAGTCAAAGTAGTTTTTGCAGAAGTGGCAACCGTAGTAGCAATAGTAGCAAAAGGTGTAGTAGTTGCAGCAGCAGGAGCAGTAGTAGTAGCAATAGTAGTAGTAGAAGTTGGAGTGTAGCTGCAATAGTAACAGTAGCAGTAGAAGTAATAGTAGTAGTAATTGTGGTCGATGGAGTGGTAGTAGCAGCAGCAGTAGTAGTAAATGAAGTAGAAATTGTAGTAGTAGTAGTTGTAATAGTTGAAGCCATAGCAAAAGTAGTAGCAGTAGTATTAGTAAAAATAGTCGTAGAAATAGGGGTAGTAGCAGTAGTAGCAACAACAACTATAGTAGTAGAATTAGTTAAAGTAGTATTAGCAAAAATAGTAAAAGTTGTTAAACTATTGGTAGCTGAAGTGTAGTAGTAGTAGTAGTAGTTGCAGTAGTAGTAGTCATTGGAGTAGTAGTAGAAGTAGGAGCAACAGTAGCTGTTGTAGCAGTAGCAGTAGTGGCAGTAGTAGTTGTGATAGTAGTTGTAGTAGTTGAAGTAGCAGCAATAGTAGTTTGGGTAGTATTAGTAGTTGTAGCGTCAAACATACTAGCGGTTGTAGTAGCAGTAAGTAGTTGTGGCATATGTAGAAGCAACAACAGTAGTAGTAGGAGAAGTAGTAATAGTTGTAATAGTTGTTGTTGTTGTTGTTGTTGTTGTTGTTGTTGTAGTAGTAATAGTAGTAGTAATAGTACTCGCAGTAGTCGCTGCAGCAGCAGTAGCAATAGTAGCATTAGAAGCTATTGAAGTAATAGTAGGAGTAGTAGCAGTAGATGTAGTAGTAAATGTAACTATAGGAGCAATAGTAGTATTTGTAGAATTAGAAGTAGCAACAGTAGTAGTGTGAGTAGTAAAAATAGCGGTAGTAGTTGGAGTATCAATGGTACCAGTTGTGGTTGTAGTAGCATGTGGAGGAGTAGTAGCAGTACTTGCCGCAGCAAATGTAGTAGTGGTAGGAGCAATTCTAGTAGTGGTTGTAGTAGGAGTAGCATAGGAGTAGTAGTATCAGTCATAACAATAGTAGTAGTAGAAAAGAGTAGTTGTAGGAATAGTTGTGGTGGGAGTAGTTGTCATAATAATAATTGTTGTAGTAGTTGTAGCAATAGTAGTATGAGTAGTAGAAGGGGTAGTAGCCTAAGTAGAAGTTGTAGTAGAGGCAATGGTAGTAGTAGTAGTAGTAGCTGAGCCAGTAGGAGTCATAGTAGCAGAAGTTGTAGTAGTAGTTGTTGTAGTAGCAGCAACTGTAGTGGCCATAGCAATAGTAGTGGTAGTAGCTGAAGCTATAGTAGTAGTAGTTATAGTAACAATAGTAGTATGAGAAGTAGTAGTGGCAACTGTAGCAATAGCAGTAGTCGTAGTAGTAGCAGCAGTAAAAGTAGCAGTAGTAGCAGTTGTAGTTGTAGTTGTAGTTGTAGCAGGACTATCAGTGGTAGCAGTTGTTGTAGTAGTGGGAGGAGGAGGAGGAGTAGCAGTGGTAGCGCTAGCAGCAGTAGTAGTGGTCACAGCAGTCATAGTGGTAGGAGCAGTTCTAGTAGTAGTAGTAGTAATAGTTGCATAGGAGTAGTAGTAGGAGTTGTAGCAGCAGTAGTAGTAGTAGAAATTGTAGTTGTAAGAATAGTAGGAGTCATAGCAGTACCAGTAGTAGTAGTAGCTAAGGCAATAGTAGTCATAGTAGTAGAAGTTGTTGTTGTAGTAGTAGCAGCAGCAGCTGTAGTAGCCGTAGTAGTAGTTGTGGTAGTAGCAGAAGCTATAGTGGTAGTTGTTGTAGTAAGAGTAGTAGTATTAGTAGTAGTAGCAGGAAAAGTAGCAGGAGTAGTAGTAGGAGTTGTAGCAGCAGTAGTAGTAGTAGAAATTATAGTTGTAAGAATAGTAGGAGTCATAGCAGTAGCAGTAGTAGTAGCAGCTATGGCAATAGTCATCATAGTAGTAGAAGTTGTAGTTGTAGTAGTAGTAGCAGCAGCTGTAGTAGCCATAGCAGTAGTTGTGGTAGTAGCAGAAGCTATAGTAGTAGTAGTTGTAGTAAGAGTAGTAGTACGAGAAGTAGTAGTGGCAATTGTAGCAATCGTAGTAGCAGCAGCAGTAGTAGTAGCAGCAGGAAAAGTAGCAATAGTAGCAGCTATAATTGTTGTAGTAGTTGTAGTAGTAGGACTATCAGTGGTAGTGGTCTGGTTGTAGTAGTTGGAGGGGGAGGAGGAGTAGAAGTAGTAGCACTAGTAGCAGTATTAGTGGTAGTAGTAGTAATGGTAGGAGAAATTCTAGTAGTGGTAGTAGTAGCAGTAGTATAGGAGTAGTAGTAGCAATCGTAGCAGTAGTAGTAGTATAAAGAGTAGTTGTTGGAATAGTTGTGGTGGGAGTAGTGGTCATAACAGTAGTTGTTGTAGTTGTTGTAGCGGTTGTAGCAATAGTAGTATGAGTAGCAGCAGCAATACTAGCAAAAGTAGTAGTTGTAGTAGCAGCCGTGGTAGTAGTAGTAGCAGTAGTAGCGGCAATAGTAGTAGCAGTAGCTGAGGCAGTAGTAGTCATAATAGCAGAAGTTGTAGTAGTAGTTGTTGTTGCAATAGTAGCTATACTAGCCATAGCAGTAGTAGTGGTAGTAGCAGAAGCTATAGTAGTAGTTGTTGTTGTAGTAATAGTAGTACTTGTACTATGAGAAGTAGTAGTGGCAACTGTTGCAATAGTACAAGAAGTAGTAGTAGCAACAGCAGCAAAAGTAGCAGTAGCAGCAGCTGTAGTTGTAGTAGTCGTAGTTGTTGTTGTAGTAGTAACTGTAGTAACAGTTGTAGTAAAATAGTAGTTGTTGTAGTGGATGTCGCAGTAGTAATAGTAGTAATAGTTGTACCTGTACTAGCAGCCATAGCAATCATAGCATTAGTAGCAGTAGTAGCCGTAATAGCAGTAGTAGTTGTTGTTGTAGCAATTGTGGCTATAATAGCAGTTGTAGTAGTAATAGTTATACAAGTAGTACCAGGAGCAGTGGCTGTCGAAGGAGCAGAAGTAGTACCTATAGCAGTAGTAGTCATAGTAGCAGTAGCAGCAGTAGTAGTAATATAGTAGTAGTAGCAGTTGTACTAGTAGTAGTACTACTAGTAGTATTACTAGAAGTAGTAGTAGTAGTAGAAGTAGTTCAAGTTGCAATAGATGCATTAGCAGTATAATGAGTACTAGTAGTAGGAGAAGTAGTGGTAATAGAAGAAGTACTAGTTCTAATACTACAAGATCTAATAGTAGTAGCGGTAGTAGCAGTAGTAGCAGCAGTAGTAGTAGCAAAAGAAGCGGTAGTAGCTATTGTAGTAGTAACAGTAGTCATAGTAGTAGCTGTAGTACTACTATCAGTAGTAGTAGGAGTTGGAAATGTAAGAGAAGTTGTAGTCGATGTAGTAGGAGTAGTAGTTGTTGTTGTAGTAGTTGGATTAGCAACAATAATAGTAAAGTAGTAGTAGTAATAGTTATTGTTGTTGTAGTGGCAGTAGCAGTAGTGGTAGTCATAGTAGTAGCATTAGCAACAGTAGTTGTAGAAGTAGTAGTAGTAGCAGTAGATGTTTTAGCAGTAGTAATAATTGTAGTAGTAGCAATAGTTTCAGTAGTAGTTGTAGTTGTAGTAGTCAAAGTAGCAACAGTAGCAGTAATAGTAGCAATTGTTGTAGTAGCAGTTGTAGTAGCAGTAGTGTTAGTGGTTGGTGAAGTAGAGTAGTAACAGCAACAGTTGTTGTTATAGTAGGTGGGGAAGTAGTAGTACTAGCAGTTGGAGTGCCAGTAGCGATGGTAGTTGTTGTACATGTAGTAGTCATTGTACCAGTAATTGCAATTGTTACAGTAGTAGCAGTTGTGCTGGTTGTAGTTTTAGTATTAGTAGTAGTAGTATAGTTGGAAAAGTAGTATAAGTAGTAGTACTAGTAGTAGTTATAGGAGTAGTCGTAGTAATAGTCGTAGTAGTAGTACTAGTAATAGTCATAGGAATAGTAGTAGCAATAGGGGCAGTAGTAGCAGAACTAGTTGTTGTGGTAGCAGTAGTAGTTGTAGTTTTAGAAGTGCTAGTAGTAGTATTAGTAGCAGAAGTAGCAATAGTAGCAATAATGGTTGTAGTACCAGTAGTAGCCTTGGTAGAAGTAGTAGGAGTAGTTATAGCAGTAATAGTGGTAATAATAGCAGTAAAAGTAGCAGTAGCTCTAGTAGTTGTAACGATAGTAGTAACAAAAGTAGTTATAGTTGGAGGAGTAGCAGTAGCAGTAATAGCAGTAGTAATAGTTGCTATAGTATAGTAGTAGTATCAATAGTAGCATTAGTAGTAGAAGAAGTAGTAGCGGTGGCAATAGTAGCAGCAGTAGTAGTAGGCGAAGTATTTCTAGTAGCAATAGCAGTAGTAGTCGTAGAAGTAGTAATAGTAGTAGCATTAGTAGCAGCAGAAGTAATTGCAGTAGTAGAAGTAATAGTAGTAGCGATAGCATTAGTTGCATTTGTTGGGGAAGTAGTAGTGGTAGCGATAGTTGTTGTAGACGTAGCTATAGTAGTAGTACTTGCAGTAGTAGCCATAGTAGTAGTAGTTGTAGTATTTATAGTACGAGAAGTTGTAATAGCCGGAGTAGTTGGAGTAGTAGTAGCAGTAGTAGTAGTCATTGTAGTATTAGTAGTAGTAGCAGAAGTAGCAGTAGTTGTAGTAGAAGTAGAAGTAGCAGCAGTAGGAGTAGTAGTAGATGTAGTAGTAGTGGTAACAATAGTAGAAGTAGTTGGAGCAACAGTAGCAATAGAAGTAGTTTGAGTAGCAGTAGTAGTAGTTGGAGCTACATTAGTAGTAGTAGCAGTCGTAGTAGTTGTAATAGCAATAGTACCTATTGTAGTTGAAGCAACTATTATATAGTAGGAGCAGTAGCGATAGTAGCTGGAGTTGTAGTTGTAATAGTTGTAGTAGAAGTTGTAGTAGTACCAATGGTAGTTGGAGTATTATTAGCAAAAGCAGTAGTAGTAGTAGTGGAAACAGTTGTAATAGCAGTAGCAGTGGTAGTAATAGTTGCAGTCAAAGTAGTCGAAGGAGTAGCATATATAGTGCTTGTAGAAGCAGCAATAATTATAGTAGTAATAATAGTAGTAGTTAGGGCAGTAGCAGTAGTATTTGCAACCCTAATAGCCGTAGGAGTAGCCATAGTATTAGTATTAAAAATCATAGTATTAGTTGTAGTAGTAGTATTAGTAGCAGTAGTTGTTGTAGTCAGAGAACTAGCAGCAGTAGTAGTAGCAGTAACAACAACAACAACAACAACAAGAGTAGTAGTTGTAGTAGCGACAATTGTAGTTGGGGTAGTATTAATAGCAATAGTATCAATAGAATTAGTAGTTATACTAGTAGTAGTTATTGTAGCAAAAGTAGCAACAACAACTGTACTAGAGTAGTTATTATTGTAGTAGTAGTACTAGAAGTAGCAGTAGTAGCAGTAGAACTAATAGTAGGAGCAATAGTAGTGGTAGTAGTAGTAGAAGCAATTATAGGAGCAGTGGAAGTAGTAGTAGGAGGAGAAGATGCAGTAGTAGCAGTGGAAGTAGTACTAGCAGTGGTAGTTGTAGGAGTATGAGTGGTAGCAATAGTGCTTGAAGTAGTAGTAGTAGGAGGAGTAGCCGCAGTAGTAGCGGTAGCAATTGTTGGAGTGGTAGCAGTAGTAGAAGTGCTAGGAGCAGTAGTAGTAGAAGTAGTAGTTGTAGCATAGGAGTAATAGTAGCATTTATAATAGTACTAGTAGCAGTAGAATAGCAGGCGGAATAGTAGTAGTGG
Organism: Trichopus zeylanicus subsp. travancoricus; assembly: GCA_005019695.1. NCBI lineage: Eukaryota > Viridiplantae > Streptophyta > Magnoliopsida > Dioscoreales > Dioscoreaceae > Trichopus > Trichopus zeylanicus. Next base: position 38,050 of record RXID01014855.1, on the reverse strand, counting down.
GAGTAGTTGTTGCTCCTATAGCAGTTGTAGTAGTAGTACTATAAGTAGTAGGAGGAGTACTAGCAAAAGCAGTAGTAGTTGTAGCATAGTGGTAGTAGTAGTAGCAGTCATAGCTGTAGTAGTAGTAGTGGTAGATTCTATAGTAGTAGTAGTAGTTGTAGTTATTGTTGTTGTAGTAGTAGTAGCAGTTATAGTAGCAGCTACAATAGCAGTAGTAGCAGTAATAGTAATACTACTTGTTGTAGTAGCAGTAGTAGTAGTTGTAGTAGTAGGAGTAGTTGTAGGAGTTGGAGTAGCAGTAGTTATAATAGTAGTTATTGTAATAATAGTAGTAATAGTAGCTGTAGTTGTAGTGGTTGTGTAGTAGTAGTAGAAGTAGTAGTAGTAGTTGGATTAGTAGTAGTGAGAGCAATAACAACATTTTTTGGGGTAGCAGTAGTAGCAGTAGTAGCAAGGGTTGTTGTGGAAGTAGTATTAGTAGTAGGAGTAGTAGTTGAGAGAATAGCTATAGTCATAGCGACAATTGTAGTTTGGGTAGGAGTGATAGCAGTTGTAGTAGTGCTAGGGGTAGTAGTAGTAGTAGTAGTAGCTATAGGATAAGAGTAATAGTAGCAGTCATAGTAGTATTAGTAGTAGCAGAAGTAGTAGCTGACATAGTAGTAGTAGGAGTAGTAGCCATAATAGTAACTCTTGTAGCAGTTGTAGCTGTAGTAGCATCAGTAGTAGCAGGTCTTGTAGCTAATGTAGTAGTAGTCGTAGGCGTAGTGGTAGTAGCAAGAGCATTCATAGCAGTAGTAGCAGTAGTAGTGGCAAAAGCGGTAGTAGTCATAATAGTAGTAGTAGTAGTTGTTGTTGTTGTTGTAGTAGTAGTAGTAGTAGCTATAGTAGCAACAGCAGTAGTAGTAGCAGCTGCAGAAGTAGTAGTTGTCGTAATTATAGTACTACTTATTGTAGTAGCAGTAGTAGTTATTGTAGTCATAGGCGTAGTTGTAGGAGTTGAAGTAGAGGTAGTAGTAGTAGTAGTAATTGTAATAGTAGTAGCCATAGTACAATTGTTGTAGTAGTAACAGCAGTCACAGTGGTAGTCATGGTAGTAGTATTAGCAGTAGTTATAGTAGTATTAGTAGTAGTGGTAGTCCTAGTAGTAGTTGTAGTGTAGTAGTAGTAGTTGTTGTAGTAGTAGTAGTAGGAGGGTTAGGAGTCATAGCAGTAGTAGCAATGGCCATTGTGGTAGTAGTTATAGTGGCAGTTGCAGTAGTAGTAGTTTGAGAAGTAGTAGTGGGAGTTGAAGTGTAGTGGTCATCGTAGTTGTAGTAGCAGAAGTAGTAGTATTATTAGTAGTAGTAGGAGTTGAAGCAGAAGTAGCAATAATAGTGGTTGTAATAGTAGCTGTAGTAGCGATAGTAGTAGTGCTTGTAGTAGTAGTAGAAGTTGTAGTAGTAGTAGAAGGATGGAAGAAGTAATAATAGTAGTGGTAGTAGTAGCAGTAGTAGTTGTAGGAATGTTAGGAGTCATAGTAGCAGTTGTACTAGTAGTGGTGGTAGTAGTAGTAGTAGCCATAGTAGTTATTGTAATAGTAGCCGTAGTAGTAGTACTAGAAGTAGTTATGTGAGTTGTAGTAGTAGTAGTCATAGTAGTAGTTGTTGTTGTTGTTGAACTAGCAGTAGTTGTAGTAGTTGTAGAAGAAGTAGAGGTAGTAGTAGTTGTTGTTGTTGTTGTTGTAAGTGTAGCAGTAGTAGTAGTAACAGGAGTACCTGTAGGAGAGGTAGTAGTTGTTGTTCTTGCCGTAGTAGTAGTAGAGGTAGTAGTAGCAGTAGAAGTGGGAGTTGGGGAAGTAGTCGTTGTAGTAGTAATAATTATAGTAGTAGCAGCAGTTGTTGTATTTCATGCTGTAATAATAATAGTAGGAATAGTAGTAGTAGTCACTGTAGTTGTAGTAAAAATAGTAGTAGTAGTAGCAGCACCAGCGACGGCAGTAGTAGTTGTAGTAGTAGGAGTAGCCACCTTAGAAGTAGTCATAGCTATAACAGTAGTAGTAGTAGTAGTAGTAGTAGTAGGATTAGTAGTAGCACCAGTAGGAGTTCTAGAAGTAGTACTAATTATTATTGTTGCTAGAGAAGTAGTAGCAGTAGTAGGAGTAGCAAAAGGAGTAGGAGTAGCAGTAGTAGTAGCAAAAGTAGTAGTAATAATAGTAGTTGTTGTAGTAGTAAAAGTAGTCATAGTATTTGTAGAAGTAGTAGCACTAGTTGTAGGTGTACTAGTTGTAGAAATAGTTGTAGTTGTAATAGTAGGCATATCAGTAGTAGTAGTAGTTGTTGTTGTTGTAATGGTAGTAGTGTTGGTGGTGGTGGTGGTCGTAGTAGTAGTAGTAGTAGTAATAGCCGCAGTAGTAGTAGTAGTAGTTGGAGTAGCAATTGTAGAAGTAGTACTAGTAATAGTAGCGGAAGTACTACTAATAGTAGGAGTCGTAGTGGTAGTAGTAGTAGTAGAAGTAGTAGTAGTCATTGTAATAGTATTAGTAGTAGTAGTAATAGTAGTGTTATAAGTAATAGTAGTAGTAGTCGTAGGTGTAGAAGACGTAGTAGTAGGAAGGAGTAGGAGTTGTTGTAGTAGTGGTTGGAGTAGGAGTCTGGGTAGTTGTAGTAGTTGTTGTTGTTGTTGAAGTAGTAGTAGTAGAAGTAGTTGTTGTTGTAGTAGTTTTAGTTATAGTAGTATTAGTAGTAGTAACAGTTGTAATAGTAGTATTTGTTGTAGCAGTAGTAGTAGTAGGAGTAACAATAGCAGAAGGAGTTTGAGTAGGAGTAGTAGTACTAGTAATAGAAGTAGTAGTAGCAGCAGCTGCTGTAATAGTAATATTTGTCATCTAGTAGTAATAGTACTAGTAGTGGTAGTTATAGCAATAGAAGTAGTTGTGGTAATCGCAGTAGAGATAGTAGTGGTAGCAGTAGTTGTGGTAATCGCAGTAGAGATAGTAGTGGTAGCAGTAGTCGAAGTAGTAGCATTAATAGTAGTAGTTATAGTAGTTGTAGTAGTTGTAGTTATCGGAGGAGTTGTAGGAGTAGGAGTTTGAGTTGGAGTGGTAGTGGTAGCAGTAGCAGGAATAGGAGTCGTAGTATTATTAGTAGTTAGAGGAGGAGGAATAGGAGTAGTAGTTGTTGTGGGAGTAGGAGTACAAGTGGTAATAGGAGCAGTAGCAATAATAATACTAGTAGTAGTAGGAGTGCCTGTAATAGCAGTAGTTGGAGTAGTAGGAGTAGTTGGTGTAGTAGCAGCAGCAGCCCCCTGAATAGTAGTAGCAACAGTAGTAATAAGAGAGGTAGTAGTTTTAGTAGGAGTAGTAGTAATAGACGTAGCTGTAGTAGTTGTAGTCATAGTAATAGTAGCAGTCGAAGTAGTTGTACTAGTCATAGCAGTAGTAGTGGTAGTAAAATTAGTAGTACTAGGCGTAGTAGTAGCAGTAGTATAAGTAGTAGTGATAGTAGAAGTAGCATAAGTTATTGTAGTGGTAATAGTAATAGTAGCAGTTCTAGCAGTAGAAGTAATTGTAGGTGTAGCTTTAGGAGTAGGATTTGGTGTATGAGTAGCAGTAGTAGCACTACTACTAGTAGTAGTAGTACTAGCAGTAGTAGTAGTAGTAGAAGGAGGTGGAGTCGTAGTGGTTGTAATAGTAGTGTTAATAATTACTATAGTAGTAGTAGTAGGAGGAGTTGCAACTATAGTAGCAGTAGTTGTAGAAGTTGTTGTAGTAGTAGCAGTAGTAGTAGTAGTTGTTGTTGTTGTAGTTATTGTTGTTCTAGAAGTAATAGGAGTAGGTGTAGGAGTATGGGTAGTAGTAGGTGCAGTAGTAGTACTAATAGTAGTAGTAGGAATATTAGTAGGAGGAGGAGCAGTAAGAGTAGCAATAGAAGTAGTAGCCGTAGTATTAGCAATAGAAATAGAAGTAGTAGCAGTAGTGGCAGTAGCAATGGCAGTTGTAATAGTAGTAATCACAATAATAGGACCACGACTTGTAGTATTAGTTATAGTCGTAATAATAGTAGCTGAATTAGTAGTAGCAATAATAGTATTAATAGTAGTAGTTGTAGTAGAAGTAGAGGTAGAAGTAGTAGTAGTAATAGTAGTATTAGTAGTAGTTAATAGTAGTAGTAGTATTAGTAGTAGTAGTAGAAAAAGGAGGTGAAGTCGTAGTTGTAGTAGTCGTAGTAGTCTTAGTATTTATTGTAGTACTAGTAGTTGTTGTAGTACTAGGAGTCACAACTATAGTAGCAGTAGTTGTAGAAGTTGTTGTAGTAGTAGAAGTAGTAGCCGTAGTGGCAAGAGTAGTAGCAGTAGTAGCAGCACGAATAGTAGTAGTGGTAGTAGTAGTTGTAATATTAATTGTAGTAGCAGCAGTAAAAATAGTAGTTATTATTGTTATAGAAGTAATAGGAGTAGGTGTAGGAGTATGGATAGTAGTAGGTGCAGTAGTAGTACTAATAGTAGTGGCAGTAGTAGTAGGAGGAGGAGGAGCAGTGGGAGTAGCAATAGAAGTACTAGCTGTAGTAGTAGTAATAGAAATAGAACTAGTAGCGGTAGTGGCAATGCAGTAGCGATTGTAGTAGTAGTAATCGCAATAATAGGACTAGTGTCTGTAGTAGTAGTAGTAATAGTTGGTGTAGTAGCAGAATTAGTAGTAGCAATGATTGTACGAATAGTAGTAGTAGGAGCAGCAGTAGCAGTAGTAGGAGCAACAGCAGCAGCAGCAGCAGTAGTAGTTGCATTTGTAGTAATAGGTGCACCTGTAGTACTACTAGGGGTAGTAGTAGCAGTAGTAGTAATAGTAGAAGTAGCAATAGTAGTAGTAATAGTAGTAGTAGCAGTAGTACTAGGGCTTGTAGTAGTAGTAGCACTAGTAGTAATAGTAGAAGTGGTTGTTGTAGTAGTTATTGTAGTGGTAGCACTAGTAATAGTCATTGTAGTAGTAGCAGCAGTAGTAGTTGTAGTAGTAGTTGTTCTTGTTGCAGTTGTCGGAGTATTAGTAGTAGTAGTTGTTGCAGTAGTAGTCATCACAGAAGTACCAGAAGTAGTAGTTGAAGAAGTACGAGTAGTAGAAGTAGTAGTAATAGTAGTAGTAGTAGTGGTAGTGGTGGTGGTGGTGGTGGTAGTAGTTGTAGTAGTTGTTCTAGTAGTACTAGCAGTGTAGTAGTAGTAGAAGAAGTAGTAGTAGAGGTAGTTGAAGTACTAGTAGTATAGGTAGTAGTAGTAGTAGCAGTGTAGTAGTAGCAGAAGTAGTAGTAGTAGTGATAGGAGGAGGAGTAGTAGTATCAGTAGTAGTACTAGTAGTATTAGTAGTCATTGTAGTAGTAGCAGTTGTATTAGCTGTAGTTGCGTTAATAGTATTAGTCGTAATAATACTAGTTGTACTAGTTGTATTAATAGCAAATGTAGTTGTAGAAATAGTAGTAATAGACTAGTAATAGCATATGTAGTTCTAGAAATGGTAGCAATAGCCGTAGTAGTTGTAGAAATTGTAGTAATAGGAATAGTAGCAGTCGTACTAGTAATAGTAATAGTAGTGGTAGTTGTAAGAGCAATAGTAATAGTAGCAGTGGTCGTTGTAAGAGCGGCAGTAGTAGTAATTGTTGTATTAGTAGTACAAGTAGTATTAGTAGTCGTAAGTGTAGAATTAGTAGCAGGAGCTGGAGTAGGAGCTAGAGTAGGAGTAGTAGTACTACTACTAGTAGTTGTAGTACTAGCAGTAGTACGAGTAGGAGTAGGTGTACGAGTAGTAGTAGCAATAGTAGAAGTAGGAATAGTTGTGGTGGTGGCAGGAGCAGGAGTAATAATAGTAGCAGTAGTTGTCATTGTTGTTGTAGCAGAAGTAGTATTAGTTGTTGTACTTGTAGTAGTAGTAGTATTAGTTGTAGTGCTAGTAGTAGTAGTAGTAAAGGTAGGGCTAGGAGTATTCGTGATTGTAGCAGTGGTGGTAGTAGTAGTAGGAGTAATTGTAGCTGTTGGAGTAGCAATAGTAGTAGTAGCAGTTGTACTAGCAATGTAAGTAGTAGTAGTAGCTGTTGTAATAGTAGTAGTTGTAGTATTTTCAGTACTTGTAGTAGTAGTAGTAGTAAAAATTGGAGTAGTAGTAGGAATAGTAGTAACTAGTGTAATAGTAGAAGCAGTAGTGGTAGTGGTTGCAGTAGTAGAAATGGTAGCTGTAGTATTAGGAATAGTAGTAGCTATTTTAGTTGTAGTAGTCCTAGTTGTCGGAGGAGTGGTAAGAGTAGGAGTTTGAGTTTGAGTGGCAATACGAGTTGCAGTAGTACTAGTAGTAGTAGGACTAGTAGTAGTAGCAATCACAAGAGTAGGAGTAGTAGTAGTAGTAGTAGGTGGAATAGTAGTACTAGTAGTCATAGGAGTAGTAGTAGAAATCGCAGGAGTAGGAGTAGTAGTAGTAGTAGTAGGTGGAATAGTAGTACTAGTAGTCATAGGAGGAGTAGTATGAATGGTTATAGGAGTAGTAGTAGTAGCAATTATTGTAGTTGTAGGAGTGGTTGTTATAGCAGAAGTTGAAGTAGTAGGACTAGTAGGCACAACAGTTGCAGCAGCTACAATAGTAACAATAGTGGTATCTGTTGTAGCAGTAGTACTAATAGTAATTGTTGTTGTAGTAATTGCAGTAGTACTAGTAATAGTAGTCAAAGTAGTAGTAGTAGAATTAGTAGATGTAGTAGTAGTCGGAGCAAAAGTCATAATAGCAGTTATAGATATAGTAATATTTAGAATAGAAGTAGGAGTAAGAGTTGGGGTTCGTGTAGTAGTAGCAGAGGTAATAGTAGTACTAGTAGTATTAGTCGCTATAGTAGTAGTAGTAGTAGTAGTTGTAGTAGGAGTAGTAGGAGTAGTAGTAGCTGTAGTAGTAGTAGTCATAGTAATAGTATTAGTCATAGTAGTTGCAGTCGTAACAGTTGTAGTAGTATTAGCAATAGTAGTAGTAATAGTAGCAATAGCAATAGTAGTAGTGGTGGTAGTGGCGGTAGCAGTCGTAGCAATAGTAATAGCTGGAATAGTAGTAGTAATAGTAGTAGTAAAAGTTATAATAGTAGTAGCAGAAGTAGTAGTAGTAGTAGTAACATTAATTCTAGCAGCAGTAGTAGTAATAGTAATAGTAGTAGAAGTAGTAGTAGCTATAGTAGTAGTAATAGCAGCAGTCGTAGTAGTACTAGTACTAGTAGTAGTATTTGTAGTAATAGGTGTAATAGTAGTAGTACTAGTAGTACTATTAGTATTAATAACAGTAGAAGTAGTTGTTGCAGTAGTAGTTGTAGTAGTGGTGGTAGCAGCCGCAGCAGCAGTAGTAGTAGTATTAGTTGTTGTTGTTGTTGTTGTTGTAGTAGTAGTAGTAGTAGGAGAAGTAGTAGTAATAGTAGTTGTAGTAGTAGTAATAGTAGTATTAGTTGCAGTAGTAGTAGTAGTGGTTGTTGTTGTTGTTGTTGTTGTTATCGTAACAGAAGTAGGAGTAGAAAGTAGTAGTAGAAGTAGTAATAGCAGCAGTCGTAGTAGTAGTACTAGTACTAGTATTTGTAGTAATAGGTGTAGTAGTAGTACTAGTAGTAGTAAGTTGTAGTAACCGTAGAAGTAGTTGTAGTAGTAGTAGTTGTAGTAGTGGTGGTAGCAGTAGCAGTAGTAGTAGTAGTATTAGTTGTTGTTGTTGTTGTTGTTGTTGTTGTTGTTGTTGTTGCTGTTGTAGTAGTAGTAGTAGTAGTTGTTGTTGTTCTTGTTGTTATTGTAACAGAAGTAGGAGTAGTAGTAGTGGTAGTAGAAATTGCAGTCCTAGCAGCAGCAACAACAGTAGTTTTGTTTTTGTTGTAGTAGTAGAAGTAGTAGCATTAGTAGTGGTAGTGGTACTAGTACTAGTAGTGGAAGTAGAAGTAGTAGTAGTAAAAGAAGTAGTTGTAGTTGTAGTTGTAGTAGTAGCATTATAGGTAGTCACAGTAGTGGTAGCAATTGTAGCAGCAGTATTGGTAGTAGTACTAGTAGTAGAAGTAGGAGTAGTAGTAGTAAAAGAAGAAGTTGTAGGAGTAGTAGTAAAAGAAGAAGTTGTAGTAGTAGTAGTTGTAGTAGCAGGAGTATAAGTAGTCATAGTAGTAGGAGTAGAACTAGCAGTAGTTGTTGTAATAGGAGTTGTCGAAGCAGTAGGGGTTGTAGTAGGGGCAATGGTAGTAGTAGCAGTAGAAGTAATAGTAGTAGTTGTAGAAGTAGTAGGAGTAGAAATAGAAGTAGTAGCTGCAGTAGCAGTAATAGTAGAACTTGTTGTAATAGTTGGAGTAGTAGTAGTATTCGTAGCAGCTGTTGTAGTAGTAGCAGTAGTGATAGAAGCCGTAGTAGTAGTGCAATAGGCGTAGTAATAACAGTACTAATAGTTGCAGTAGTAGTTGTTGTGGTTGTAGTGGAAGTACTTGTACTAATAGTAGTAGTAATATCAATAGTACTACTAGTAGTAGTTGTAATATTAGTCGCAATAGTTGTAGTAGTAGCAGTATTGTGGAAGCAACATTACTACTAGTAGTAGTAGTGGCGGTGGTAGAGGTCGCAGTAGTAGTAGTAGTGATACTTACAGCAACAGTAGCAGTAGTAATAGTAGTCGTAGTAGTAGCAGTAGCAGTAATAGCAGTGGTAGTTCAAGATGTAGTAGGAGGAGGAGTCGTAGTAGAAGAAGAAGTAGTAGTAGTAGAAGTTGTAGCAATAATAGGAGGAGGAGGAGGAGGTGGAGTAGTAGTAGCAGTAGTACTTGTAGTAGTAGCTGAAATAGTAGCAACAGTAGTAATAGTAGTAGTTGTTGTTGTATAAGAGGTAGTAGTAGTAGAAGAAGAAGAAGTAGTAGTAGTAGCAGTTGTCGTTGTTGTAGTAGTAGAAGTAGTTGTAGTAGTTGTAGCAGTAGAATTAGTAGTATTAATAGTTGTAATGCTAGTAGTTGTAGGAGTAGTAGTAGTGCTAGTCGCAGAAATGGTGGTAGTAGTGTAGTAGTAGCGGCAGCAGTTGTAGTTGTTGAGGTTGTAGTAGTAACGTTAGTAGGAGTAATAGAAGTCGTTGTAGTAACAGCAGTAGTAGTAGACATATGGTAGTAGTAGCCCCAGTAGTAGTAGTAGTAGTAGTTGTGGTTGTAGGAGCAAAAGTAGTGGTAGTAATAGGAGGTGGAGGTCGACTACTAGTAGTAGAAGTAGTAGTAGAAGTAAGAGTAGAAGTAGTTGTTGTAGTAGTAGTAGAAGTCATAGCAGTAGTAAAAGTAGTTGTTGCAGTTGTAGTAGTAGGGGTAGTAGTAGTAGAAGTAAGAGTAGAATTAGTAGTATGAGTAGTTGTTGTAGCGGAATAAGTAATAGTAGCAGCAGTAGTAGTTCGAGTAGCAGTAGTAATTATAGTAGTAGTAGTAGTAGTAGTGGTAGTAGCAGCAGCAGTAATTATGGTACTAGTAGTAGTAGAAGAAGTAATAGTAGTAATAGTAGAAGTCGTTGTTGTTGTAGTAGTTGTAATAGTTATCCTAGCAACAGCAATAGCAGCAGCAGTAGTGGTAGTAATATTAGTAGTAGTTGTAGTTGTAATAGTAGTAATAGAAGTAGGAGTAGTACTAGTACTAGTATGAGTACTAGTAGTAGTAGTAATAGGGGTTCGTGTAGTAGTAGTGGTAGTAATAGGAGAACTGGTTGTACTAGTAGAAGTAGTAGTAGGAGTTATTGGAGTAAAAATACAAATAGTAGTTGTAGCAGCAATAATAGTACAAGTAGTAGTAGTAACAGGAGTAGTAGTACCTGTGGTAGTAGTAGTTGTAATAGCAATAGTGGTAGTAGCAATAGTAGTAGCGATAATAGTAGTAAATTTAGTAGTAGGTGTAGGAGTAGTAGTAGAAGTACTTGTAGCAATAATAGTCATAATGTTAGTAATAGTAGTAGTAGTAGTAGTAGTAGTAGTAGTAGTAGTAGTATTAATAGTAATAGGTATAGTAGTAGTAGCAGTAGTAGCAACTGTAGCAGTAGAAGTAGTAGCAGTATTGGTACGAGTAGTAGTAGTAGCAGAATAAGTGCTTGTAGTACTAGCAACAGTAGTAGTAGATGTAGCAATAGCAGTAGTAGTAGTAGCAGCAGTAGTAGTAGCAGAAGTTGTAGTAGTTATAGCAGTAGAAGTAGTAGTAGTTGCGGTAGGTGTTGTAGTAGTAGCAGCAGCAGTAGCAGTAGTAGTTGTAGTAGCAAAAGTAGTACCAATAGTACTTGTAAAGGAAGTTGAAAAAGCGGTGGCATTAGTAGCGGTAGCATTAGTAGAAGCAATAGTAGTAGCAGAAGAAGGGGTTGTAGAAGCAGCAGCAGCAACAACAACAACGACAATAGTAGTAGCAGCAGCCACAGTAATGGTAGTAGTAGTCATTGTTGTAGTGGGAGTAATTGTATTAGTAACAACAATTATAGCAACAGTAGTAGTAGCAGTAGTATCAGCAATAGTAGTTGTAGGAGTAATAGTAATAGTAGTAGAAGTAGTAGGAGGAGTAGTGGTAGTCGTAGTAGCAGTAGTAGTAGTAGTAGGAAAACTAGTTGGAGTAGTAGTAGCAGTAGAAGCAGTAGCGAAAGTAGTTGTATTAGCAGCAGAAGTACTTGCAATAGTAGTAGTTATAATACCAGTAGCAGTAGTAGTTGTTGTTGTAGTAGTAGTACTAGCTATAGTAGTAGTAGCAATAATAGTAATAGTAGTAGTAGTAGAAGTAGTAATAGTTGTGGGAGTTGTTGTAGTAGTAGCAACCATAGTAGTAGTAGTTATAATAGAAATAGTACTAGTAGCAGTAGTTGTAGTAGCAGTAGTAAGAGCTGAACCAGCCACAACAACAATGGCAAAAGTACTATCAGAAGAAGTAGTAGTAGTAACATTATCAGCAGTAGTATTTATAGTAGCATTTGTAGTAGTAGTAGTAACAGTAGTAGTAGTATTTGTTGTAATAATTGTAGCTGTAGCAGTTGTTGTTGTTATTACAGTAACAGACGCAGCAAGAGAAGTCGTAGTTGTAGTAGCTATAGCAATAGTAGTGGTAGTACTAGTATTAGTCATAGTAGTAGTAGTAGTAGTAATAGTAATAATTGTAGTAATAGTAGTAGTTGTTATACTAATCACAAGAGTGGTAATAGTAGTGGTAGTAGTGGTAGTAGAGGAAGTAGTAGTAGTGGTAGTACTTGTAGTAATGATAGTATTAGTTGTAATAGTAGTAGTTGTAGTAGCAGGAGTAGGCGTAGCTGTAGGAGTTAGTGTAGTAGTAGTATTAGTAGAAATTGTAGTTGTTGTTGTTGTTGTCGTAGTAGTAATAGTAGCAGTAGTGGTGGTAGTAGTAATAGTAGTAGTATTAGTACTAGTAGTAGCAGCAATAGTAGTAGTAGTTGCTGCAGTAGAAGCAGTAATAGCAAAAGCAATAGTAGTTATAGTAGTAGGAGTGGTGGTGGTAGTAGTAGTAGCAATGGTAGTGGGAGCAGCAACAACAATAATAGTCGTAGTAGTGGTGGTATTAGTAATGATAGTATTAATTGTAGTTATAGCAATTGTAGTGGTAGCAGTTGCAGTAGTAATAGAAGTAGTAGTAGCAATACTAGTAGCAGCAGCAGCAGCAGCAGTAGTAATAATACTAGGAGGAGTAGTAGTATTAGTAGAAGAATAGGAAGAAGAAGAGCAAGTAATTGTAGTAGTAGTGGTAGCAGCAGCTAATGTAATAGCAGTAGCTACAACAGCAGCATTAGTAGCAGCAGCAGTAGTGCCAACAGTAGCAGCTATAGCAGTTGTTGTAGTAGTTCCAGTAGTAGTAGTAGCAGTAGCTGTAGTAGTAGTTATAGTAGTAGCAATAGTAGCAACAGTAGTATATTTAATAGTAGTAGTAGTTATAACAGTTGTTGAAGTAGTTATAGTAGTAGTTGAAGCTATAGCAGTGAAAGTAGTAACAGTAGTACTAGTAGCATTCGTAGCAGTAATAGTAGTGGCAGTTGTAGTAGTAGCAGCGATAGTTTCAGTTTTAGTATTAGCAGTAGCTATAGTAGAAGCAGTAGTAGTTTTGGTTTTAGTAATAGCAGTAGTTGTAGTAGTAGCAGTAGTAGTAGTAATATTGGTAGTAGTATTGTTAGTCGTAGTACTAGTAGCCACGTAGTAGTAGTGGTGGTGGTAGTAGCAGTAATAGTACTTGTAGAAGTAGTAGTAGTAGTAAGTAGCAGTACTAGTTATTGTAGTAGTTGAGGTAGCAGTAGCACTCGTAGCCATAGAAGTAGTTGTAGCAACAGTTGTGGTTGTAGTACTATTACTTCTGCCACTACTAATGTTACTACTTCTATTGCTACTACTACAGATACTACTTTTGTTGCTACTTCTACTAGTACTAGTATTACCACTGCTACTACTACTGCTATTACTTCTGCTGCTCTTACCATTGCTAATAGTACTATGATTACTAGCACTACGACAATTAATACTACTACTATTATTTCAACTACTGCTACTACTACTGCAACTGTTGCTATTGCTACTATTACTACTACTACTACTTCTACTTCTTCCAGTACTACTGCTGCAGCTACAACAACTATTGCTAATGCTGCTACTATTATTGCTACTGCTACGACTACTGCTATGACTACTACCATGGCTACGAGTGCTATTGTGACTTCTACTACTACTACAACTACTGACGCTACAACTACTACTTTGACTACTACTACTACCAGTATTGCTATTGCTACTACTACTATTAATACTACTATTGCTACTACTACTAGTACTGTGGCTACTACTGCTGCTGCTACTAATACAACTACAACTATTACTACTATTACTACTACTGCTGTTGCTATAACTCTTGCTACTACTCCTACTACTATTGCTATTACTGCTGCTACTACTACCACTACCACTACAACTACTTACTACAACTACAACTACTGCTGGTACCGGTACTACTTCTAGTACTACTACTACTGATACTACTACTGCTACTGCTACTACTGCCACTACTGCTGCTACTATTGCAATAACTACTGCTACTACTTTTGCTACTACAGTTACAACAACTACTAATACTAGTACAGCTGCTGCTGCTACTGCTTCTACCACCATAGCTACTACCCGAACTACTACAATTACTACTACTACCACTACTACTTCTACTACTACTGCTACTACTACTGCTACTACTACTACAACAACAACTTCTACTAAAACTACTACTACTACTGCTATTGTTTCAACTACTACTAGTACTACTACTGCTCCTGGTCCTGCTGCAACAACTAATAGTACTACTACAACTACTACAGCAATGGCTCCTACTTCTACTTCTACTACTACTGCTACTACTATTGCTACTAATAGTACAACTTCTACAACTACTTCGATTGCAACTACTACTACTACTACTTCTCCTACAACAATAGCAACTACTACTACTAGTACTTCTCCTAATACTACTACTATTGTTACTGCTACTACTGCTACTACTACTAATTTTTCAGCTGCTGCTACTACTCGCAATACACCTACGAAAACTACTATTATTACTAATAGTACTACAATGATTACTACTACTAGAATAATTAATACTACTAGTATTGTTACTGCTACTGCTACTACTACTACTACTACTATTATTACTACTATTATTACTACTACTACTATTACTTCTACTTCTACTATTACTACTGCTGTTGTTGCTGCTGCTAATGCTGCTGGTGCTACTGCAACTATTGCTAATGCTGCTACTATGATTGCTACTGTGACTACTACCTTGGCTACGAGTGCTACTTCAACTTCTACTACTACTACTACTACTACCGCTATAACAACTACTACGACTACTACAACTACAACAACTACTACAACTACTACTACTATTACTACTGCTACCACAACAACTACTACTACTATTACAACTATTACTACAATTGCTAGTAGTAGTACTACTAATAATAGTACTACTACTATGACTACTTCTACTACTACTATTGTTGCTGCTACTACTACTAATACTACTACTATTACTACTGATGCTGCTACAACTGAACTGCTACTACTATTGCTACTACTACTGTTACAACTGTTACTTGTAGTTCTACTACTACTTCAATTGCAACTACTTCTACTACTATTGTTACAACCACTACAACTACTAACTGCTACTACTGGTACTACTTCTATTGCTGCTACTACTATAACTGCTACTACTATTACTACTACTACTACTACAACTGCTGGTACTACAACTATTGCCACTACTGCTGCTACTATTGCAACAACAACTACTACTACTAATACTACTACTACTGCTACTACTACTGCTTTTACAGCTATAGCTACTACCACTACTACTATAATTACTACTTCTACCAGAGCTACCTCTAGTACTACTGCTGCTGCTACTACTAGTACTGTGACTGCTACTATCGCTATTGCTTTAACTACTACTGCTACTTCTACTATAACTACTAATACTACTACTACAACAACAACTACAACTACTTCAATGGCTCCTACTACTACTGTTACTACAACTGCTACTGCTATAACTACTTCTCCTACTACTACTACTACTATTACTATTACTGCTATTGCTATTAATAGTACAACTTCTACAACTACTTCTACGACAACTGCTACTACTACTTCTCATACAACTGCAGCAACTACTACTACTATTTCATCTCCTACAACTACTGCTATTGCTTTGCTATTGCTACTTCTGCTACAACTTTTGCTACTACTGCTACAACTTCTACTACTGCTACTACTCCCACAACTTCTACTACTTCTACTACTACCACAACTACTACTACTGCTACTTCTCCTACTACGACAACAACTACTACAACTATTAATGCTACTCTAACTACTTCTCATACTACTACAGCTACTGCTACTACTACTACTACGACTACTTCCTCTACTATAACTTCTACTGCTACTACTACTTTTATTACTACTGCTACTACTACTATCAATGCTAACAATTCTACTACTATTGCTACTACTTCTTCTTCTACTGCTGCTGTTGCTGCTACTACTACTACTACTACAACAACAACAACAACTACTATAGCTACTAATCGTAGTACTTCTAGAGTTATGTCTACTGATACTACTACTACCACTACTTCTACTTCTCTACAACTACTATAGCTGCTACAATTACTACTACCACTACTACTAGTAGTAGTACTACAACAACTGCTACTACTATTGCTACTTCAACTATTGCTACTATTACTACCACGACTGCTATAGCTATGACTGCTACTACTACAACTACTACTCCAACTAATCCTACTACAACACTTATTACTACAACTAATACTACAACAACTACTACTATTACTACTACAACTGTTACTACGACTGCTACTACTAATAGTTATAGTAGTAATAATATTAGAAGGAATAGTAATAGGAGTAGTTTTAGGAGTGGGAGTTTGAGTAAGAGGAGGAGTAGTAGTATTAGTATTAGTAGTAGCAATAGTAGTTATTATTGTAGCAACAACAGTAGTAATAGTACTAGGAATAGAAGTAGCAGTAGCTGTAGTAGTAGCAGTAGCATCAGCAACTGCAGTAGTAGTAGTAGTGGTATTATGAGGTGTAGCAGCGATTGTTGTTAGTATTGTAGTAATAGAAGCAATAGTAGCAATAGTAGCATTAGTAAGTGTATGAGTAGTTCTAGTAGTAGGAGCGATAGTAGGAGCAGTAGTAGTAGCCACAGCAGCAATAGTAATAGTAGTAATAGTAGTAGCAGTAGCATTATAAATAATTATAATAATAATTTTAGTAGTAGTTGAAGTAGTAGGAGTCATAGTCAGAGTTGGTGTTGGAGTAGGAGTAGGAGTCAGTGTAGTAGTATTAGTGGTAGTAGCCGTAGAAGTAGAAGTAGTATTTTTAGTATTAATAGTATTAGTAGCAGTAGTAGTTGTTGTAGTTATAGTAGTAGTAATATTTGTAGTAGTTGTTACACTTGTAGTTGTAGTAGTAGTAGTAGTTATTTTTGTTATTGTTGTGGTAGTTGTACTAGTAGTTGTAGAAGTAGTAGTAGTGGTAGTAGTATAAGTTGGAGTATGAGTCATAGTAGGAGTCGTAGTATTTGGTGTTTGGGTAGTAGTATTTGGTGTAGTAGGAGTAGGTGTAGGAATAGTAATGAAAGTAGTAGTACGAGTAGGTGTAGGAATTGTAGTGGTTGTAGTAGTGGTAGTAGTAGGAGTTGCAGCAGCAGTAATTGTAGTCATAGTAGTAGTAGTTGTTGTATTCATAGTAGTAGTATTCATAGTTGTAGTAATAGTAGCAGTAGTTTGTAGTTGATGGACTAGTAGAAGAAGAAGTAGTAGTAGTCATTGTAGTAGTAGTAGTTGGAGTAGTAGTAGGAGGAGCAGTAATAGTAGTAACGGTAGTAGTCTTAGCAGTAGTAGTTGTACTAGTTGTCATTCTTGTAACTATTTTGTAGTAATAGTAGAAATAGTAGTAGTAGTAGTAGAAGTTGTAGTAGTAGTAGTGGCAGTAGTAGTAGTAGCAGGACAAGTAGTAGATGTAGTAGTAGTAGTAGTATGGGCAGCAGCAGCAACAACAGCAAAAATAGTAGTAGTAGTATTAGTACCAGCAATAGCAGTACTAGTAGTAGTAGTAGTGTTTGGAGTGTTTGGAGTATTTGGATTGGTAGTATTAGTACAAGTAGTAGTAGTAGTAGGAATGGTAAGATTAGTAGTGGTAATAGAAGTAGTCATGATAGTAGTAGTGGTAGTAGTAGTTATTATCGTCATTGCAGCAGCAGTAGTAGGAAGAGGAGGAGTTGTAGTCATAGAAGTTGTAGGAGAGTTAGGAGTAGTAGGTAGTCATAGAAGTTCTAGGAGGGTTAGGAGGAGTAGTAGTTGTAGGAGTAGAAGTAGTACTTGTAGTAGTAGTAGTAGTAGTAGAAGGAGTGGGCGTGTTAGTATTAGTAGTACTAGTAGTAGTTGTTGTAGTAGTGTTAGGGTTATTAGTAGTAGTAGTAGGGGTAGTAGTAGTAGCAATTGTACTAGTTGTGGAAGTTGTAGTATTAGTAGGAGAAGAAGTAGCAGTAGTAGTAGCAAAAATTGTAGTAGTAGTAGTTGTTGTTGTTGTTGTTGTTGTATTAGTGGTAGTAGTAGTAGCAGTAGTAGTAGTAGGAGTTTCAGTAGGCATAGAACTAGGCACAGTTGTAGTTGTTGTAGGGGTAGTAGTTGTAGTAGGAGTATTAGTAGTAGTAGGAGTTTGGTTAGGAGTAGTAGTAGCAGAAGTAGTAGGTGTAGTAGGAGTAGTAGAAGAAGTAGTAGTAGAGCTTGAAGTAGACATAGTATTAGTAGCAGTAGTGGAACTTGAAGTAGAAATAGTAGGGGTACTGGTAGTTTTCATTGTTTTTGTTGTTGTTGTTGTAGTAGTAGTAGTAGTAGTTGAAGTACTAAAAGTAGTTGTAGTAGAAGTACTAGTAGTAGTAGTAGTAGTTGTTGTTGTTGTAGTAGTAGTGATATAAGTAGTAGTAGTAATAATAGAAGTAGGAGTTGCAGTCACAACAGCAGCAGCAGTAGTAGTTATTGTGCTTTTTGTAGTAATTGACGTGGTAGCATTATTAGTAGTATTAGCAGTACGAGTTGTTGTAGTAGTAGTACTAGTAGTAGTAGTAGTAGTAGAAGTAGTAGTAGAACTAGAAGTAGTTGTAGTAGTAGCAGTACAAGTAGTAGTAATAGTAGTAGTAGTAATTGTTGTTGTTGTTGTGATAGGAGTTGGTGTAGCAATGGGGGTTGTAGTAGGGGTAGTGGTAGTAGTAGTATTTGTAATAGTAGAAGTAGTAGGAGTAGAAATGGAAGTAGCCGTTGTAGTAGCCGGAATAGTAGAACTAGTAGTAGTAGGGTTAGTAGGAGTAGCATTAAGAGCATAAGTAGTAGTAGAATGAGTAGTTGTAGCGGTACGTGTAGTAGAAGTAGTTGTTGTTGTCGTAGTAGTAGAGTAGTAGTAGTAGTAGTAGCGATAGTAGTAGTAGTAGTATAGTAGTAACAGTAGAAGTATTTGATGTTGTAGTAGTAGTAGTAGTAGTAGTAGAACTAGTACTAGTAGTAGTAGTTGTTGTGGTAGTAGTAGTTGAAGTACTAGTAGTTGTTGTGGTAGAAGTACAAGTAGTGGCAATAGTAGTAGTATTATTATTATTATTATTATTAGTAGTAGTAGTAGTAGCAGTAATAGAAGTGGGAGTAGTAGTAGTAGCAAAAGGAGTTGCGGTACAAGTAGTAATTGTAGTTGTTGTTGTAGTAGGAGTTAGTGTAGGGGTAGGGGTAGTTGTAGGCGAAGTGGTGGTAGGAGTACAAGTATTAGTTGGAGTAGTAGTAAGGGTCATCGGTGTAGAAATTGAAATAGTAGTTGTAGTAGCATTAGTTATAAAACAAGTAGTAGTAACAGAAGTAGTAGTTGTAGTAGTTGCAGCAGTGGTACTAACAGTAGTGGTAGTAGCAATAGTGGAGGTAGCAATAGTAGTAGCAATAACTGTAGTAATTGCCATAGTAGGAGTAGTAGTTATCATTGTGGTAGTAGTAGTAATATTAGCAGAAGTACTTATAGCAATAGCAGTCATAATATTAGTAGTAGTAGTAATAATAATAGTGTTAGTAGTAATAGGTGTAATAGTAGTAGTAGTAGTCGTAGCAACTATAGTAGTGGTAGTAGTAGTAGTAGTAGAAGAAGCAGTAGTGCTAGTAGTTGTAGTGGTAGTAGTACCAGTATTAGTATGAGCAGTAATTGTAGCAATAGGAGTGCTTGGATTAGTAACAATAATAGTAGTAGTTGTAGCAGCAGCAGCAGTAGTAGTAGTCACAGCAGTAGTAGCAGTAGTAGTTGGAGCAAAAGTTGTACAAGTAGTGCTAGTAGTGGAAGTAGTAGAAGCAGTAGCATTAGTAGTGGCAGTAATAGTAGAAGTAGTAGTGTTAGTAAAAGCAAGAGTCATACTAGCAGCAACAATAACAACAATAGCAGTAGTAGCAGCAGCAGGAGAGGGAGTAGCAGCAGTAGCAGTAGCAGAAGTTCCAACAATAGTTGTAGTAGCAATAGTTCTATTTGCAACAACAACTCTGGTAGCAGTAGTAGTAATAATAACAGTAGTAGCAGCAATAAAAATCATAGTAGTAGTAATATTAGTAAAGGTAGTATTAATAGTAGTAATAGCAGTTGTAGTAGTAGAAGTTTTACTAGTAATAGAAGTAGTAGTAGTAATAATAGTAGCTGCAGTAGCAGCAGTAGTAGTAGCTGTAATAGTTGCAATAATCAGAGTAGTAGTAGTAATAGAAGAAGTGGAAGAAGAAGAAGAGGAAGTAGTAGTAGTAGCAGTAATTGTAGTAGTAGTGGTAGTAGCAGCTACTGTAAAAGTAGAAGTAGTAGTAACAACAGTAGTTGCATTAGTAGCAGCAATAGCAGTTTTAGTAGTAGTAGTAGCAGCAGCAGTAGTAGAAGTAGTAGTAGTAGATAGTAGTATTAGTAGTAGGTATACTAGTAGTAGTAGTAGTAGTAGCAGTAGCTATAGTAGCCTAATAGTCGTATATTTGGTAGTAGTAGAAGTTGTAGCAGTAGTAGAGGTAGTTGTAGTTGTAGCCGAAGTAGTAGTAGTGGAAGTAGTAGCAGTCATGTTAGTAGCAATAGTAGTAGTAATAGTTGTAGCTATTGCAATAGCAGCAGCAACAGTAGTGGTTTTAGTAATAGTTGTAGCAGTAGTATTTGCTATAGTAGAAGTCGCAGAAGGAGTAATAATATTAGTAGTAGTATTGGTAGTAGAAGTACTAGTAGCCAGGTAGTAGTAGTAGTAGTAGCAATAGAAGCAGTATTAGAAGTGGTAGTTGTAGTTGTTGTAGTAGCAGTAGTAGAAGTACCAACAGCACTCGTAGTTGTAGTAGTAGTCGCAACAGTAGTCGTAGCAGTAGTACTACTGCTACTGCTCCTTCTGCTGCTACTACTACTACCGTTACTATTACTGCTACTACTTCTACTACTACTACTGCTCGTAATACAGCTACCAAAACTGCTACTATTACTAATGGTACTACTACAATTACTTCTACTACTACAATTAATACTACTACTATTATTTCAACAACTCCTGCTACTACTACAACTATTACTACTACTATGACAACTTCTATTTCTACTAGTACTGTTGTTGCAGCTATTGTCGCGAATGCTACTGCTACTTCTGCGACTATTACTAATGCAGCTACAATTATTACTACTGCTACAGCTACGACTGCTGTTGCAACTACAACCAATGCTATGAGTGATGCTACAAGTTCTACTACTACTACTACTACTACTTTGTTTGCCCCTACTACCATGATTACCATTGCTACTGCAACTACTACTAGTATAACTACTACTACTACCACCGTGGCTACTACTACTACAAATACTACTACTATTATTATTACTACTACTCGGCTACTTCTACAACTACTCTTCCACCTCTTGCTACTATTACTACCACCACCACCACTGGTGTTGCTGCTGCTATTGTAACTGCTACTACTATTGCTACTACTACTGTTATTAATACTACTGCTACTATTTCTTTGCTACTACTGCTAATACTTATACTACTACAACTACTACTACTACCACTACAATGACTACTACTACTACTCCTACTACTATTGCTACTACCACAACCGCTACTAACTACTACTACTACCACCACCACCACCACCACTACTATTACTACTGCTACTACTACTATTACTACTACTTCCACTACTACTTCCACTTCTACTACTATAGCTACTACCACTACTATTACTTCTACTATTATTGCTACTACTACTACGGCTATGACTACTACTACTCCTCCCATGACTCCTACTACAACTCGTAGTCGTTGTAGCGCTAGTAGTAGTGCTTGTTGCCGTTGTGTAGCAATAGTAGCAGTTGTAGCAATAGTAGCAGTAGTAGAGGTTGTAGAAGTAGTAGTTGTAGTCGTAGTAGCATTAATAGTAGTATTAGTAATAGTAGCAATGGTAGTAATAGTAGCAGGACTAGTAGTAGTAGTAGTAGAGTAGTAGTAGTAGTAGAAGTAGCAGCAGCAGCAGTAGCATTAGTATTAGTAGTAGGAGTGTTTGGAGTGGTAGTATTAGTACAAGTAGTAGTAGTAGTCGTAGGAATGGTAAGAGGAGTAGTAGTAGCAGAACTAGTCATAATAGTAGTAGTAGCAGTAGTAGTAGTCATAGCAGCAGCAAGAGGAGGAGGAGTAGTAGTAGTAGTATTAGGAGTAGTCGGAGTTATAGTCAAAGAAGTTGTATGAGTGTTGGGAGTGGTATGTTGTCACAAAAGTTGTAGGAGGGTTACGAGTAGTAGTAGTACTAGTAGTAGTAGGAGGAGGAGGAGGAGGAGGAGGGGGAGTAGTAGTGTCAGTGATATTAGTAGAAGTAGTAGGAGTTGTATTAGTACCAAAAGTAGTAGGAGTTGTAGTAGTACCAATTGTACTATTGTAGAAGTTGTGGTAGTAATAGTAGTAGTCATAGTAGAAGTTATAGTGGTAGTAGTAATTATAGTAGTTGTTGTTGCTATTGTTGTTATAGTAGTTGTAGCAGTAGCAGTATTAAGAGTTGGTGTGGGAGTAGTACTAGGCATTGTAGGAATTTGAGTAGGGGTAGTTGTGGTGGGAGTACTAGTTGCAGTAGGAGTTGGATTACGAGAAGTAGTTGTAGTACTAGTTGGAGTGGTAAGAGTAGTAGTTGCAGTAGGAGTTGGATTATGAGAAGTAGTAGCCATACTAGTAGGAGTAGTAGTAGTAGCAGTAGTAGAAGTTGGAGTAGGAATAGAACTAGTTGTAGTTGTAGTTGTAGTAGTAGTAGTAGTACTACTACTACTACAACTACTACTACCACCGGTAGTTGTTGTTGTAGTAGGAGTAGTGGTAGTAGTTGTTGTTGTTGTAGAAGTAGTAGCAGCAACAACAGTAGTAGTAGTATTACTAGCAATAGCTGGAGTAGTTACAGCAGTAGTAGTAGAAGTAGTAGTAGTAGATGTGGTAGTAGTAACTGTAGTAGTAGTGGTTATAGTAGTGGTAGTAGGAGTAGTAGCGATAGCAGTAGAAGTAGCAGTAGTAGTAGTTATGGTAGAAATATTAGTACGAACAGTAGTAGTTGTAGGAGTAGCAATAATAGTAGTTGTAGTAGTTGTTGTTGTTGTGGTAGTAGTAGTAATAGTAGTAGTGGGCATAGTGGGAGTGTAGTAATAGTAGTAATAGGAGTAGTATTTGAAGTTCTAGGACTGTTTGGAGTAGTAGAAGTAGCAACAGTAATAGTAGAAGTAGCATCAGTAATAGTAGTAGTAGTAGGAGGAGGAGGAGTAGTAGTATGAGTAGTATTTGAAGTTGTAGGACTAGGAGTAGTAGAAGAAGTAGTAGCAGTAGGAGTAGTATTTGAATTTGTAGGACTTTTAGGAGTAGTAGAAGTAGTAGGAGTAGTATTTGAATTTGTAGGACTGTTAGGAGTAGTAGAAGTAGTAGCAGCAGTAGTAGTAGTAGGAGGAGGAGGAGGAGGAGGAGGAGTAGTAGTAGGAGGAGGAGGAGTAGTAAGAGGAGTAGGAGGAGGATTGTTTAGGGTAGTAGTAGTGGGAGTTATAGTATTAATAGTAGGACTAGTAGTATACTAATAGTAGTATTAGTTGTTGTTGTTGTTATCATCGTAGTAGTAATCGTAGTACTTGGAGTAATAGTAGAAGTCAGAGTTTGAGTAGGAGTAGTAGTATGATTTGTAGTAGTTGTAGTAGTACTAGTAGTTGGAGTAGTTGTAGTAGCAGTAGTAGGGAGTAGGAATAGTAGTAGTTGTAGTAGCAGTAGTAATTGTAGCAGTATTAGTAGCTGTTGTAGAAGTACCCGCAATATCAGCAGTAGCTGCACTAGAAGTAGTAGCAGCAGTTATAGTCGTAGTAATAGTAGCATTGGTAGGAGTAGTTGTCGAAGTTGGAGTAGGGTCAGTTGAATTAGTAGTAGTTGTTGTAGTGGCAATAGTAGGAGTCATAGTAGGAATCAGAGTTGGAGTAAGAGTTATAGTTGGAGTTATAGTAGTTGTAGTACTCCTAGTTGGCATAGTAGTAGTAGTTGTAGAACTGGGAACAGTAGTAGTAGTGGTGGTGGTGGTAGAAATAGAAGCGATAGTGCTAGTTGTAATAGTAGTAGCTGTAGTAGTAGTTGTGAAAGTAGTTGTAGTAGCAGTATCAGTTGCATTTGTGGTAGTAACAATAGTAGATATAGTAGTCGTAGCAGTATTAGTCAAAGTTGTAAGAGTAGTAATTGTTGGAGTTGTAGTTATTGGCATAGTGGTAACAGCAGTAGCATTACCACTAGCAGTAGTTGTAGTTGTAGTAGTAGTAGAAGTAGGAGTAGTAGTTGTAGCAGCAACTATAGTTGTAGAAGTAGTAGTAGGCACAGTACTTGTAAAATCAGTAGCAGTAGTTGGATTAGTAATAGCAGTAACTTTAGGAATAGAAGTTGTAGTAGTAGTAATAGCAGTAGTTTTAGTAACAATAGCATTAGTAGTATTTGTAGTAGTAGTGTAGTAGTTATAATAGTAGTAGTTGTAGTTGGGTAGCAGTAGCAGTAGGGGTTGTAATAGTAGGACTAGTAGTAGTAGGAGTAGTAGTAGTAGTTGTTGTTGGTGTAGTAGTCGTAGTACTAGTAGTAGTGGTAGTGGTAGTAGGTGTAGTAGTAGGAGTAGGAGTTGGAGTAGTAGTAGTAGTTGTTGTTGTAGGAGTGTAGTAGTTGCAGTAGGTGTAGTAGTTGAGGTTTTAGGACTGTTAGGAGTACTAGTAGTAGTAGGAGGAGGAGGAAGAGGCGGAGTAGTAACAGTAGTAGTACAACTACGAGTATTAGGGATAGTAGTAGTAGTTGCAGTAGGAGTATTAGTAGTAGGAGTAGTAGTATAATAATAGTAGTATTAGTTGTTGCAGTAGTAGGAGGAGGAGGTGGAGGAGGAGGAGGAGTAATCGTAGTAGTAGGAGCTAGAATGGGAGTAGTAGTGGGATTTATAGTAGTAGTAGCAGTAGTGGTTGGAGTACTAGTAGTAGCAGTACTTGCCGTAGGATTAGTAGTAGTCATAGTAATAGTTGTTGTTGTTGTGGAAGTAGTATTAGTAGTAGTAGTAGTAGTTGTTGTTGAGGTAGTAGTAGTAGAAGAAGCATTTGTAGAAGCACCAGCAGCAGTAGCACTAGTAGTAGTAGGAGTAGTAGTTGTTGTTGTATTAGTATAGGAGTAGCATTAGTAGGAGTTGTAGTTTAAGTTGGAGTAGGGGTAGTTGAATTAGTAGTACTTGTCATAGTTGGAATCGTAGAAGTCATAGTAGGAGTTAGAGTTGGAGTTGGAGTAATAGTAGTAGTTTTAGTAGTTGTAGTACTACATGTATGAGTAGTAGTAGTAGTAGTTCTAGAAGTAGGAATAGTAGTAGTAGTGGTAGTGCTAGTAGTAATAGTAGTCATAGCAGTAGCAGTAGTGGAAGTAGTAGTAGTAGTAGCAGTTGTGGGAGGAGCAGTAATTGCATTAGTAGTAGTAAAAATAGTTGTGGTAGTATTAGTAGTTGTAGTTGTTGTAATAGTAGTATTAGTGAGAGTTGTAGTAGGAGTAATCGTTGGAGTTGTAGTTATTGAAATAGTGGTAAGAACAGTAGCTATACCAAGAGCAGTAATGGTGGTAGTAGTAGTAGTAGGAGGAGGAGGAGGATGAGGAGGAGCAGCAACAGTAGTTGTAGAAGTAGTAGTAGGTGAAGTAGTTGTCGTATTAGTAGTAGATGTTATAGTGGGAATAGTAGTATCTATAGGAATAGTAATTATTGTAGCAGTAGCAGTAGCAGTAGTTGTTGTAATAGTAGCATTATTAGTAGTAGTTCTAGTAGTAGTACTAGTAGTAGTAGTAGTTGTTGTTGTTGTAGTAGTAGTAGTCATAGAAGGAGGAGTAGTAGTAGGAGTTGTTATAATAGGAGTAGTAGCAGTAGTTGTTGTCATCGTTGTTGTTTTAATAGTAGTTATAATAGCTGTAGTAATAGTAGGAGTTGTAGTAGAGGTACTAGTAGGAGTTGTCGCAATTGGAGTAGGGGTTGTAGTAGTAGTAGGAGTAATAGTAGCAGAAGGAGTTGGGGTAGGAGCAGCATTAGCAGCGGCAGTAGTAGTAGTAGGAGTAGTAGGAGTAGTAGGAGCACCAGCAGTAGAAATAGTAGTAGAAGTAGTAGTAGTAATAGTAGTAGTTATGGTTATAATAGTGGTAGTAGTAGTAGCAAAAGTAGCAATAGAAGTAGCAGAAGTAGGTGTTGTGGTAGTAGTAGTAGCAAAAGTAGGTGTTGTGCTAGTAGGAGTGTTTGGAGTGGAAGTATTTATACAAGTATTAGTATAGTAGTAGCTGAAGGAGTAATGGTAGTTGTAGGAGTAGTAGTTAAGGTTTTAGGACTGTTAGTAGTAGTAGTACTAGTAGTAGTAGGAGGAGGAGGAGGAGGAGGAGGAGGAGTTGTAGTAGTAGTAGGAGTGTTAGGGGTAGTAGTAGTAGTATTAGTAATAGGAGTAGTAGTATAGTGATAGCAGTATTAGTTGTCGTAGTAGTAGTAGGAGGAGGAGTAGGAGTAGTAGTTGGATTTGTAACTGTAGTAGTAGTAGTAGGAGTAGGAAAAGTAGTAGTTATAATAGTAGTTATTGTAGTGGAAGTAATAGTAATAGAAGTAGTATTAGTTGTAGTTGTACTAGTAGTTGTAGCAACACTAGTAGTAGCAGTCATTGTATAGGTAGTAGGAGTGTCATTACTAGGAGTAGTAGTCGGAGTTGGATTAGGTGTAGTCGAATTAGTAGTAGTTGTCGTAGTGGCAATTGTAGGAGTTATAGTAGGAGTCAGAGTTTGAGTTAGAGTAATAGTAGGAGTTGTAGTAGTTGTAGTACTACTAGTAGAAGTAGCAGTAGCAGTAGTTGTAGAAGTTGGAATAGTAGTAGTAGCAGTGGTAGTACAAATTGTAGCGGTAGTGCTAGTAGTAATAGGAGTTGTAGTAGTAGCAGTAGTGGAAGTAGTAGTAGTGGTAGTAATTGCAGTTGTAGTAGTAGCAATAATTGCATTAGTAATAGTAATAATAGTAGCAGTCATAGTAGTAGTTATAGTTGTTGTAATAGTAGTATCAGTCAGAGTTGTAGTAGGAGTAATTGTTGGAGTTGCAGTTATTGCAGTATTGGTAATAGCAGTCGCTATACCAGTAGTAGTACTTGTCGTAGTAGTAGTAGTAGTAGCAGTAGTAGTAGAAGTAGCAGCAGCGGCAGCAGCAATTATCGTAGAAGTAGTAGTAGGCATAGTAGTTGTAATAGTAGTAGTAGCAGTTGTAGTAGGAATAGTGGTTGTTATAGCAGTAGCAAGAGTAGTAGTAATAATAGTAGCATTAGTAGTAGTATTAGTAATAGTAGTAGTAGTAGTCATAGTAGTAGTAGCAGTAGTAGAAGTAGGAGTTGTAGTAGTAGGAGTAGTGGTAGTAGTTGTTGTTGTTGTAGTAGTAGTACTAGTAGTAGTAGTAGTAGTAGTAATAGCAGCAATAGTAGTACTGGTAGTATGTGTAGTTGTAACAGCAGGAGTAGATGTAGTAGGAGTAGTTGTAGTAGTAGGAGGAGCAGTAGTAGTATTAGTAGGAGTTGCAATAAAAGTTGTAGTAGGGGTTGTAATAGTTGTTGTGGCAAGAGTTGTAGTAGTAGTAGTACTAGTAGTCATAGTGGTAGTAGTAGTAGTAATAGGAGTAGTAATAGCAGTAGGAGTAGTCGTAATAGTAGTAGTAGCAATTGTAATAGTGGTAGCAGTAGTAGTCATCGTTGTTGTTGTTGTTGTTGGAGTAGTAGTAGTAGTAGAAGTAATAGTAGTAGTAGTTTTGGTAGAAGCAGAAGTCATTGTAGTAGTAGTAGTAGGAGTAGGAGTTGGAGTAGTTGTAGTAGTTATTGTTGTAGTAGGAGTTGGAGTAGGAGTGGTAGTTGCAGTAGTAGTTGCAGTAGTAGTAGTTGTAGTAGTACTAGTAGTAGTTGTAGCATTAGGAGTAGGGGTAGAAGTAGGAGTAGTAGTAGGAGTTCGTTTAGGAGTAGCTGTAGCAGTAGGGGTAGTAGTAGTTGTTGTTGTACTAGTATTAGTTGTAGTAGTATCAGTAGTAGCAGTAGTTGTAGTCGCATTTGTACTAGTAATAGAAGTAGTAGAGGAAGTAATAGTAGTAGTAGTTATTATAGTAATAGTAGTTGTTGTTGTTGTAGTAGAAGTAGCAGTAGTATTATTAATAGTAGTAGTAATAGTTAGAGTAGGGTAGTAGGAGTAGTTGGCATGATAGAAGCAGTAGGAGTTGGAGTAGGAGAAGTAGTGGTAGAAGTAGCAGTAGTTGTTGTCACAGTAATAGTAGCAATAGTAGTAGGTGTAGTAGTAGTAGCGTAGTGGTAGTAGTGGTAGTAGCAGTAGTAGTTGTTGTCATAGTAGTAATAGTAATAGATGTAGCAACAGTGGTAATAGTAGTAGTAGTAGTAGTAGTATAAATCGTAGTAACAGTATAGTAGTAGAAATTTGAGTAGGACTAGTTGTAGTAGTTGTTATTGTTGTAACAGCAGTAGTAGTAGCAGATATAGCAGCAGCAGCAGTAGTAGTAATAGTAGTAGAAGTAGCAGTAGTAGTACTAGTAGCAGTAGCATTAGCTGCAATAGTAGCAGCCGCAGCAGTAGTAGGGGTATTAGTAGTAGCATTACAAGTTGCAGTTGTTGTGGTAGTACTAGTAGTACTTGTAATAGTAGAAGTAGTAGTAGCAATAGTAGCAATAGTAAGTGTAGCTATAGTTCTAGTAGTAGGAGAAGTAGTAGGAGCAGTAGTAGCAATAGCAGCAATTGCAACAATAGTAGTAGTAGCAGTGGTAGCTGTTGTAGCACTACTACTTGTGGCAGTAATAGTAACAGTAGTGGCAGTAGTGGTAGTAGTGGTAGCAGCATGAGTAGTAATAGTAGTAGTAGAAATAGTACTAGTAGTAGCAGCAAGAGGAGGAGGAGTAGTGGTAGTATTAGTGGTAGTAGTTGCATTAGTAGTAGTAGTGCTAGTACCACTAGTAGTAGTAGTTGTTATTGTTGTTGTAGTAGTAGTAGTAGTAGTTGTTGTTGTTATTTTTGTTGTTGTTGTACTAGTAGTTGTGGAAGTGGTAGGAGTGGTAGTAGCATTAGTTGGAGTAGTCGTCGTAGTAGGCGTAGTAGTAGTTGGAGTAGGAGCCTTAATAGGCATAGTAGTAGTTGCAGTATGCGTAGTAGTTTTTTGACGAGTCGTAGTAGCAGTAAGTGTTGGAGTGCAAGGGGTAGTAGTTGTTGTTGTAGGAGTAATAGTAGTAGTAGTGGTAGCAGTTGTAAGAGTAGGAGTACTAATACTAGTAGTTGTAGTAGTAGTAGTAGCACGAGTTGCAGCAGCATCATCTATAGTTGGAATGGTAGTAGTAGGAGCAGCAGCAGTAGTAATAATAGTAGTTTTAGGAGTTGTATTAGTACTAGTAACTGTTGTGTAGTAGTAGCTACAGCAATAGTAGTAGAAGTAGTAGTGGTAGTAATATTAGCAGTCGAAGCAGTAGTAATAGTAGTAGTAGTAGCAGGAGCAGTAGTAGAAGTAGTAGTAATAACAGCTGCAGATGAAGTAGTTGTTGTTGAAGTAGTAGTAGCAGTAGTAGTTGTAGTAGTAGTATTAGTGTTAGCAACAATAGCAACGGCAACAGTAGTGGTAGTTATAGTTGAAGTGTAGTAGTAGTAGTAATAGCAACCGTTGTAGGAGTATTAGTAGTTGGATTGAAGTAGTAGTAGTCGTAGTAGGAATCATAGTCGTCAAAGTTGTAGGAGTGTTAGGTTTAGTTGGTAGTCGTTGGAGTTTCAAGAATGTTAGGAGTAATAGTAGTAGTAGGAGGAGTAGTAGTAGTAGTAGGCGGAGTGTTAGAATTAGTAGTAGTTGTAGTAGTAGTTGTGGTGGTGTTAGCGCTAGTACTAGTAGTAGGAATTGTAGTACTAGCAATTGTGCTTGTAGTACTAGTAGTAGTAGTTGTTGGTGGTGGTGGTGGTGGTGGTGGTGTTACTATAGTAGTAGTGGTAGTAGTAGTAGCAGTAGTAGTAGTAGGAGTTGGAGTAGGATTAGTAGTTGGCATAGTTGTAGTAGGAGTAGGTGTAGCAGAAGAAGTATGAGTAGTTGTAGCAGTAGGAGTTGGAGTAGCATTAGTAGTAGAATTAGTAGTAGGAGTAGTAGTTGTTGTTGTAGTAGTAGTAGCAGTAGCAGTAGTAGAAGAACTAGTTATAGTGTTAGTATTAGTAGTCGTAGGAGTTATAGTAGTAGCAATTGTACTAGTAGTAGTATTAGTAGTGGAACTACTACAACTAGTGGTGGTAGTAGTAGTGGCAACAGCAGCAATAGCAGTAGTAGTAGCAATAGTAGTAGCAGAAGTAGTAGTGGTAGGAGTTGGAGCAATAGAAGTAGTAGTGGTAGGAGTTGGAGCAGGGGTAGCAGCAGGTGTCGTAGTAGTTGGAGTAGGGGTAATAGTAGTAGTAGTTGTAGTAGTTGGAGTTGGAGTTGGAGTTGGAATAGTAGTAGTAGTAGTTGCAGTAGTAGTCATTGTACTGGTAGTAGTAGCAGTAGCAATAGCCGCAATAATAGTAGTAGCAGTAATAGTAGTGGTTGTAGTTGTCGTAGTCAGAGTAGTAGTAGACGTAGTCATAGTGTTAGTATTAGTAGTAATAGTCGTAGTATAAGTAGGGTTAGCTGTAGTAGAGCTGGTAATAGTAGTAAGAGTAGTAAGAGTAGTAGTAGTGGTAATAGTCATAGTTCTAGTCGTAGTAGCAGTAGTAATAGTAGTAGTAATAGTATTATTATTATTATTATTATTATTATTAGTAGTAGTAGTAGTAGTAGTAGTCGGTGTAGTAGTATAATAACATTAGTAGTAGTAGTTATTGTTGTAGTAGTAGGAATAGTACGAGTAGGAGTTGGAATAGTAATAGTCGTTGGATTCATAGTTGTTGTAGTAGCAGTTGAAGGAGTAGTGGTAGTGGCATTGGTATGAGCTGGAGGCGTAGTATTAGAAGTGTTAGTATTGGAAGTAGTAGTAGTAGTAGTAGTAGTAGTAGTGTTAGTATTAGTAGAAGTAATGCCAGTAGTAGTGCTAGTAATAATAGTAGCAATTGTACTAGTAGTAGAAGTAGCAATAGTAATAATAGTAGTAGTAGTAGTATTTGTTGTGGTAGTAGTAGAAGTAGGTGCAATAGTGTTAGTAGTAGTTGTGGTAG
Organism: Trichopus zeylanicus subsp. travancoricus; assembly: GCA_005019695.1. Classification (NCBI taxonomy): domain Eukaryota; kingdom Viridiplantae; phylum Streptophyta; class Magnoliopsida; order Dioscoreales; family Dioscoreaceae; genus Trichopus; species Trichopus zeylanicus. The sequence goes on along the minus strand of RXID01014855.1, from coordinate 7,774 downwards.
TTGAAGTAGTAGTAGTAGCAATAATAGTAGTTGTAGTTAAGAGTACGAGTGGTAGTTGTAGTATGAGTAGTGGTAGGGGGAGTAGTAGTTGTAGCAGTAGGTGTAGGAGTAGGAGTAGTAGTAGGAGTTGAAGTAGGAGTTGGCGGAGGAGTAGGAGTAGTAACAGGTGTAGCCATAGTATAGTAGTAATGTTAGTATTTGTAGTGGTAGTACAAGTAGTTGTAGGAGTAGTAGTAGTAAGAATTGTAATAGTAGTAAAAGTAGTGGTGGTGGTAGTAGTAGTAGAAGAAGAAGAAGAACAAGAAGAAGAAGAAGAAGGAGAAGTAGTAGTAGCAGTGGTGGTGGTGGTGGTGGTGGTGGTAGTAGTAGTTGTTGTTGTAGGGGTAGTAGTAGTTGTAGGAGGGGTAGAAGCGGCAGGAGTTGGAGTAGGAGTGGTAGTAGCAGCAGCAGCAGTAGAACTATTTGTATTAGTAGTAGTAGTAGTAGTCACGGTAGTAGTATTGTTAGTAGTAGTAGCAAGAACAATAGCAATAGTAGTAGTACTGGTGGTGGTAGTAGTATAACTCATAGTAGCAGTAGAAGTTGTAAAAGGAGTAGTAGTAGGAGTAGTTATTGTTGTAGTAGTAGTTGCAACAGCAGTAGTAGTTTTAGTTGTAGTAGTAGCAGCGGCAGTAGCAACAACAATAGTAGCAGCTAGACTAGTAGTAGTTGTTGTTGTTGTTGTTGTTGTAGTTTAGCAGCAGTAGTAGCAATAGTAGCAGCAGCGGTAGTAGTAGAAGTTGTTGTAGTCGGGGAAGTTGTAAGAGCAGTAGCAACAACAGTAGTTGTAGTAGTTGTTGTTGTAGTAGTAGTAGTAGTGGTAGTAGTGCAGTATAAGCGATAGCGGTAGAAGCAGTAGTAGTCGTCATAGTAGTACTAGTAGCTGTAATAGTAGTAGTAGTTGTTGTTGTACTAATAGTATCATCAGTTGTTGTAGCAGTTGTCATACAAGCAGAAGTAGTAGTAGTGGCAGTAGTAGTAGTAGTGGAAGTTGGGGTAGTAGTAGAGGTAGTAGTGGCAGTAGTAGCAATAGAAATAGTAGTGGCAGTAGTAGTAGTAGTAGTAGGAGTAATAGTAGGAGTAGTAGTAGAAGACATAGTAGTAGAAGCAGTAGTACTAGTAGTAGGACTAATAGTAGCATCAGTGGCAGTAGGATCAACAGGAGCCATCCTAGCAGTAGTACCAGTAACATTAGTAGTAGTTGTAGTATTAGCAAGAGTAGAAGTCCTTGTAGTTGTTGTAGGTCTGGGAATAGCGGTAGTAGCAGTAGTAGGAGAAGCTGGATCTGTAGTAGTGGTGTGGTTATTAGCAGCAGAAGTAGGAGCAGTAACAGTAGCAGCAGCAGCATCAGTAGCAACGCTGGTAGTTGAAGTAGTAGTAGAAGTAGTAGTAGTAGTAGTAGTAGTAGTAGTAGTAGTAGCTGCAGAAATAGCAATAGCTACTACGACTAATGCTACTACTGCTTCTACTAATATTACTACTTCAAATAATTCCACAATTCCTGTTGCTACCACTACTTCTACTACCATGAAAACTACTATTATTATGGCTCACACTACTACAAATGCCACTCCAAGTACTACTTCTGCAACTACTACTGCTAGTACTACCACAAATATGACTACTACTACTACTGCTACTACAGCTGCTCTTGCTGATGCTAGTACTACTAGTACTACTATTACTAAGTACTACTACTTCTACTAATACTACTACTAGTACCACTACTACTACTACTACTGCTACTTTCACGAATACTACTACTACTACTACTACTACTACTACTACTAATACTGCTAGTACTATTACTATTACTCCTACTACTACTAGTAACACAACTACAACTCCTACTACTTTTGCTACTCCTACTAGGACTACTACTATTATAACTACTACACCTACAACTACTGCTACAATTCCTAATGCTCTAACTAATACTACTATTACTAGAACTACTACTCCTCCTACTTCTACTCCTATTACTACTCCAGCTACTACTACAACAACAACCACTACAACTATGACTACTACTTCTGTTGCTACTACTACTCTTGCTACTACTACAATGGCAACTACTACTACTGCTACTATTACTACTACTACAATTAGTACTAACACTACTACTAATACTACTACTCCTATGCCAACTCAATCTCCTAGTAATACTCCTACTACTACTACTAATACTATAACAACAACTACTACTATCGCTACTAGAACTACTGCTGCAACTACTACTAATAGTACTACTACTGCTACAACTACTAGTAATAGTACTACTACTACCACAACTACTACTCCTACAACTACTATTACTACTACTACTACTCCAACTACACCTGCTACTTCTATTACTATTACTACAACAATAGTAGTCGTAGAAGTAGCAATAGTAGTTTTAGTAGCAGCAGCAATCGTAGTAGTACTAGTAACAGGAACAACAGTCATAGTAGCAATAATAATAGTAATAGTAGTAGAAGTAGTAATTTGAGTAGTAGTCGTAATAGTAGCAATAATAGTAATAGTATTAGCAGTACCTATAGTAGTTGTAACAGTTGTAGTAGTTATAGTTGTCGGTGTAGTGGTAGTAGTAGGAGTTCGAGAAGGAGTAGTATGAGTTGTAGTAGTATTAATATTCCAAGTAGGAGTAGTAGTAATTGCAGTAGTAGGAGTTATAGTACTCGCAGTAGTGGTATTAGTAGTGGTTGTTATTGTTGTCGTTGTAGTAGTTTAATGTAGTAGTAGTAGTAGTAGCAGTAGCATTAGTAGTAGTAGTAGAAGTAGTAGTCAAAGTAGAAGTAGAAGTATTAGTAGTAGTAGTAGTAGTAGTAGTAGTAGTAGTTGGGGTAGTAGTCGTACTAGGAGTAGAAGTAGTAATTGTTGTTGTAGTAGTAGTAGTAGGAGTATTCGTAGTAGTAATGATAATAGTTGTTGAATTAGTTTTTGTACTAGTAGTTGTACTAGTAGTAGTACCAGTAGTAGTAGTAGAAGTAGTAGTGGTAGTGGTAGTAGTAGTGGTGGCGGTAGTAGTAGTAGTAGTAAATCTAGTAGTCAAAGTACCTGGAGTAGTTTTAGGTGTCATAGTAGAAGTAGTAGCAGTAGGTGGAGTAGGATGAGGAGTAGTAGTAGTAGTAGTCGTACTCACAGAGTAGCAATAATTGTAGTAGTAGAGTTAGTATTGAAAGTAGTAGCGGTAGTAGTAGTAGTTGTAGTAGTATTAGTAGTAGCGGTAGTAGTTGTTGTTGTAGTAGTATTAGTAGTAGTAGTAGTAGTAGTATTAGTAGTAGTAGTAGCAATAGTAGTAGTGGTAGTGGTAGTAGAAGTAGCAATAGAAGTAGTAGCAATAGCAGTAGTAGTAGAAGCAATCGTTGTAGTAGTAGCAATAGTAGCAGAAGTGGTTGTAGCAGTGGCAGTAGTAATAGTAGAAGAAGTAGTAGTAAGGGTAGTAGCAGCAGCAACAGTAGTCATAGTAGTATTAGTTACAGTAGTAGTAGTTATGTGAGTAGTAGTGGTAGCAGTAGTAGTAGTTATAGTAGTAGTTGTTGTTGTTGTAGTACTAGTAATAGTTGTAGTGGTAAAATTAGTAGCAGGAATAGTACTAGTTGTAGTAGAACTATTTGCAATAGTAGTAGTAGCTGCAGTTGTTGGAGTAGTACTAGTAGTAGTTGTTGTTGTTGTTGTTGTAGTAGTATTAGCAGAAGTTGTAGTAGGAATAGTAGTTGTAGTTGTAGGGGCAGTAGTAGTTGATGTAGTAGTAGGTGTGGTAGTAGCGGTAGCAGTAGTAGCACGAGTAGTAGTAGTAGAAGTAGTATTAGTACTGGTACTAGTACTAGTAGTAGTAGTAGTAGTTATAGTGGTAGTAATAATAGTAATAGTAGTAGTTGTAGTATTAGTAGTAGGAATAGGAGTAGTGGCAGTAGAAGTAGTTGCAATAGTAGTAGTAGCCGCAGCAGCAAGAGTAGTAGTAGTTGTAGTAGTAATATTTGCAACAGGAGTAGCAGTGGTAGTAGTGGTAGCTGTAGGGTATTAGAAGTAGTAGTAGTAATAGGAGCAGTAGTTGTAATGGTAGTAGTGACTGCATTTCATGCAATAGTAGTTGCAGCCGTAGTAGTAGCAACAACAGTAGTATTAGCTATAGTAGAAATCGTAGTAGTAGTTGTTGTTATAGTAGCAGGAGTAATAGTGGTAGAAGTTGTGGTAGTAGAGGTAGTAGTCGAAGTAGTCACAGTAGTATAGGAAGTAGAAGTAGTAGTAGTCGTAGCAATAGTCAATGTAGGAGCAATACTAGTAGTGGTAATAATATTAGCAGTTGTTGCACTAGTAGCAGCAAAAGTAGTAGTAGTAGTGGTGGTGGTGGTAGTAGTAGACGCAGTAGTAGGAGTAGTATTAGTAGTCGTAGCAGTAATTGGAGTAGTAGTAGCCGCAACAATAGTAGCGGTAGTTGCAGTAGTAGTAGAAGCAATAGTAGTTATTGCAGTAATAGAAGTAGTAGTAGCAGTAGTAGTAGAAGTAGTAGCAATAGGTGTAGTAGTAGTAGTAGTATTAATAGTAGTAGTAGTAGTAGTGCTAGTAGTAGCAGTAGCAATAGTTATAGTAGTAGAAGTGGTAGAGGCAGCATTAGTAGTAGAAGAAGTAATTGTAGTTGTTATGTAGGAGAAGTAGTTGTAGAATTAGTAGTAGTAGTTATAATAGTCGCACTAGTACCAACAGTAGTACTAATAGTAGTAGTAGTAGCAGTTGTAGTAGTAGAAGCATTAGTAGCTCCATTAGTTCTAATAGTAGTAGTAGCAATGCAATAGTCGCTGTTGTAGTAGTAGTTTTGTTAGCAATAGCAGCAACAGTAGTACTTGTAGTAGTAGTAGTACTAGTAGAAGTTATAATAGGGTAGTAGCAATAGAAGCAGTAGCAGTAGTAGTAGGTGGAGGAGTCATAGTAGTAGTGGTGGTAGCGACAACAACAACAATAACAGTAGTAGTAATAACAATAGCAATAACAACAACAACTATAGTAGTATAACTAGGAGTAGTAGTAATAGCATTAGTAGCCATAGTAGTAGTAGTTATTATTGTAGTAGTGGTAGTAGCAGTGGTTGTAGTAGTAGTACTAGTAGTAGTAATAGTAGTAGTAGTAGCAAAAGTAGTAGCAATAGCACTAATTCTTGCTGTAGCAGCTGGTAGTAGTTGTACTCATTGGAGCAGTAGTTGCCACAAAAGGAGTAATAGTAGTAGCAGCAGTAGCAGCAGTAGCAGCAGCAGTAGTAGTAAAAGCAATAGTAGTATTAGTAGTACTAGTAATAGTAGTAGTAGTAGTACTAGCAGTAGTAGCAACATTAGTAGTATTAGTAGCAGTAGTAGTAACAGTAGTAGTAGTAGCTGCAATAGCAGTAATAGTAGTAGTAGCAATAGTAGTAGTAGTAGTAGCAGCAGCAGCAATAGTAGCAACATTAGCAGTAGTAGTAATAATAGTAGTAGTAATAGTAGTAGTAGTAGTAGTAACAATAGTAGTAGTAGTAGTAACTTCTACTATTACTGTTGTTGCTACTGCTACTACTACAATTTCAATAGCTGTAGTCGTAGTAGTAGTTGTAGTAGTGACAGTCTCAATAGTAGTAGTAGTAATAGCCGTATTAGTAGCAGCAGTAGTAAGAGCAGTAGCAGTAGTAGTAGAAGTTGTAGTAGTGGTAGCAGTAGCAGCTGTAATTGTAGCAATAATAGCAGCAACAGTAGTAGTAATAGCAGTAGCAATAGTAGCAACGGTGGCTATAGTTGTTGGAGTAGAAGTAGTAGTAGTAGGAGTTATCCTAGTCGCGGTTGCGGGGTGTTGCGGCGGCGGCCGGCCGCAGCTTTTTTTTCAGCTTTTCCTAGCTGGGTGAGTGTTTGTGTGTGTGTTTAGTACTAGTAGTAGTAGCCGCCACTAGTGTAGTATAGTCAAAGGAAAGCAAGTAGGAGTCTTGGTAGCAGTAGTTGCAATATTAATAGTTGAAATAGGAGTAGTAGTGGCCAAAGTAGTGGCAACAACAGTTGTCATAGTAGTAGTAGTAGCTGTAGTAGCAGTTGTTGTAGTTGTTGCATTACTAGTAGTAGAAGTAGTAGTAGTAGAAGTAATAATTGTAGTAATTATAGTAGTAGTAGTAGTAGTAGTAGTAGTAGTAGTAGTAGTAGTAGTAGTAGAGTAATAGTAGTTGTAGTAGCAGTAGTAGCGGTAGAAGTAGTAGTTGAAGGAGAAGTAGTATTAATAATAGCAGAAGTAGTTGCAGTAGTAGTTGTAGTAGTAGTACTAGTACTATAGTAGTAGTAGAAGCAGTAGCAGTCGGAGTAGTAGTAGGAATAGGTGCCAGAGAAGAGTAGTTGAAGGAGGAGAAGTAGCAATAGTAGTTGTTGTAGTAGTAGTAGTAGTGGTGGTAGGAATAGGTGCCAAAGAAGGAGTAGTAGTTGTTGTTGTTGTAGTAGTAGTAGTTGTAGTAGTAGTAGTGGAAGAAGTAGTAGTAGTGTTAAGAGTGGAAGTAGCAGTAGTATAAGTAGTAGTAGTGGTAGTAGTAGTCATCGTAGTAGTAGCAGTAGCAATAGTTGTAGTTGCAGTAGCAACAATAATAGTAGGAGGAGATGGAGTAGTAGTTGTTGTTGTTGTTGCACATGTACTAGTAGTAGTAGTATCTGTAGTAGTAGTAGTAGTTGTTGTTGCACGTGTATTAGTAGTTGTAGTATCTGTAGTAGTATCACTAGTATTAGCAATGGTAGAAATAGTAGAATTAATAGTAGCAGTTGTAGTAGTAGCTGTATAAGCAGTAGTAGCAGTAGCAGTAGTAATAGTAGTAGTTGAAGTTGCAGTAGTAGCAGTAGTAGTAGTATGAATAGTAGGCATAGTTATGGAAGTAGTAACAGTAGTAGCTTTAATAGTAGCAATAGCAGTAGTAGCCGAAGTGCAGCAGCAGTAGTAGCAATAGTAGTAGTAGAAGCAGTAGTAATACTACTAGCAATAGTAGTAGTAGTAGGAGCAGCAGCAGAATTACTACTACTACTACTACTTGGTCTACTACTACTACTATTCCTACACCTACCACTACTACCACTTCTCCTACTACTATTGCTTTTATTATCAGTTCTACTAATCCTATTGTTACAACTTCTACACCTTTTCCTACTCTTGCTACCACTACTACTACTCCTCCTCCTACTTCAGCTACTCCTAATCCTGCTGTTGTTGCAATTGCTACTACAACTTCTACTATTGCTACCGTTGTAGCTAATGCTACTACTTCTACTGCTCGTACAATGACTACTTCTTCTATTACTACTTCTGGTCTTAGTGCTACTGCAATAGCTACTGCTACTATTACTACTACAACTTTTACGAGAACTACAACTAGTACAACTACTACTACAATTGCTGCACCTACTACAATTACAACAACTACTACTAAAATTACTACTACTACAACTACTACTAATACCACAAATTCTACTACTGCTCATGTCACTTCACCTGCTACTACTACTGTTGTAACCATAACTATTACCCCTATTGCAACTGCTGCTTCTACTACTACTATTGCAACTATTGCTGCTATTGCTGCTACTATAACTGCTACTCCTACTACTACTACTGCTACACCTACTTCTACGCTTACAAAAACTACTAATACTAATACTAGTACTACTATATTACTGTTACACCTACTACTACTACCACTATTAAAGCTACTATAAATACTACTGCTTCTGCTGCTGCTGCTGCT
>RXID01014854.1:0-91746 GCA_005019695.1 Trichopus zeylanicus subsp. travancoricus | reverse complement strand
CTTTATTATTCACTCGGCTATCAGTTCCAAAGGTCAGCGAGGTGCGACGCCAATGAGGGCATGGGCGCTAGTGAGCGGCCAACAAGGGCGCCACTACAGGTGCGGGCGCTAGATGCTAGTGTGAGCTCGGGGGCTCGGAGGCTAGGCTGGCGCAGACGCGAGGCCGGTGAGAGCGCGGGTGTGGACGCCAAAGGCCGATACAAGGGCGCGTGCGTCGAAGGTAAGGCAGTGAGGGCATGAGGGCGATGCCAACTTGTAGGTGAGGGAGCCAGTTCGGCAACGACACAAGTGCAAAAGTGAGGCAGGCACGAGGGCAAAAGTGTGAATGTGAGGCCAATGAGAGCGCAAGTGCAGGCGCCAAAGGATGTGGGTGCGGGCTCACCAGTGAGGACACAGGTGTAGGCGGGAACTCGCCTGTGCGAGTGTGAGCGTGAGCTCGCCAATATGGGGGTAGGACTGATATAAAAAAAATCAAAATCAAATCGACTGAAAATATTTCGGTCAAAACTTTAAACCATGGTTTTTACAGACCAAAACTGAAAGCTATGGTTTTTGGCCATTTTTGTAAAGATTTTTATAAAATACACTTTATGATTTTTGTGATATTTGGAAATATGCATCGTAGACCCTATATTTTGAATAAACATTGATTCTTGAACTACTTCACTTATTCTTAATATCTCATAAGCAATTTGGTCTATTTTATCTTTTTTAAATATAATATTAAATAAAAAAATTATCTTTACTCTTATATTTCTTCCATTTTGAATAATAATCAAAATATAGGAATTCATGATTTTATATTTAAAAATGGGCTGGGTTTTGTTTTCGGTTCTTTTTAGAAAAACAATCCGAAGCCTGAACCCTCATTTATCTCTTGCCCCAGCACCGGCGACAAACACCGCGACTCCCAAATGGCCTCCGTCTCGTTTCCCCCCGGCCGCCATCTCCAGCCACTCGCGCCCGATCCCACCCAAATTGGGGCCAGGGTTCTTCTCCTCGGAGACTCCAAACTCCATCAAACTGCTCCCAAATCTGAGGCCACGGCGTTTCTCCACGATCCGTGGCGGCGGCCATTACCGCCCAACTGCAACTGGAGGGGAGGCGTCGTTGCCTCCGTGGTACGAGAAGCCCTACGAGTCGCTCCCCGGCAGGAGGAGGCCGTATCTCGACGAGCAGGACGTCATCAGCTTCGTCGACCCTCCCAAGGAGCTCGTTCCCCTCAATCCGGCCTCCTACAACTCCGCCTCCTATATCTGGTGAGAAGCTTATGGCAAAAAAAATCGCTTCTTTGTGCTTCCGATGAGCTAATATTCTCTAATGTCTGCTAATTTCTGAGGAACTATGCTTTGCATTAAAGATTGGATTATCAGTTCGGATGGTTGAGTTGGCCTAATGTAGATTAGATGTTAACTTTTCTTGTTAAAGGCAATGAAGTTTTCAGGACTTGTGTTGCTTGCTCATTGTTTTGGAAGCAAGTGAAAATTTGTTTGGACTTCTTTTCATTTCTTCCGGAGGGTGTGGGTTATTGAGTGCTATTTTGATAGAATAAATGCATGGAGTGATATCCTGATCCACTGCTAATGTGATCTTAGGATAGATTAAGTGCATGTTTGTGTTGTAGTTGATGTGGCATTGCTTATTTCAAAAGCAACAGGGAAGTGAAAGGTTATGACTGGACTAATTCCATAGTCTTCCAGACAACAACTGAGGATCTAGGGGTGTTCATTGGATGTGTGAAATATATCTCTCCTGTATCTCACAAACTTTATTTGTTAACCAAGAGAACAATGAATAATAATACTTCACTGTTGATGTCGGTTTGGCAGGAAGAAAATAGGAAATATTCCGGAAGAAAGGCGGTATTACATGCTTTACATGCTGAAAGCACAGCATTGTTAATTGGTATTTCTCTTTGATTAATTATGTAATTGACTGTGATGATTTTGCAATAATTCTGGGCGAAAATGATAACTTAGTACAAAATATTTGATGCAGCCTGATATCTAGGTTGTGGGAAGTAGTTGGAGCATGTTATCAAGATGCAAAGTTAGCAAAGCAAAGTGCATCAGCATTATGTCTATGGATGATTAACCAGTAAAGTCAGAATCTTGGACCTGCAGAACTAGGAAAGGTTTTTTTTTCCCACTAAATATAGCTTATAATTTAGTTAGCTTACTAGTATAATTTCTGCTCCATGGATAGCGTAATTTGTTGCTTGAGGTTTAGGTGCAAATTGTTTCAACTTGAATTTGGAAAAGTTAATTTTGACATGTTTTTAGATTCAATTGATTCCAAAATGGACTTCTATGGTTACATTATTGATTCCTAGTCGTTCTTCTGAATTCCATTATTGCTTTTAGTTATATGCTAATCTATTATGGGTAATGTAATTTTGACCTCTTCTACATATTTAGTTAGCTTAACCTCTTCCCTTTTCTATATATTTACTGATATTTGCATCAAGTGTTTCTTTTTATGGCTTATATCTTTTAACATGCTTAATCAGGGACTTTACCACTTGCTTGGCTAAATGACTTCAAGAAGGTCCATATTTTACCTAATGTCTAGGTTTTTTTGTGGGTGGTATGAATGTTACTAATTAAGTTTTCCAGACTTAGACTCTGTTTCATGATGAGGATGGAGGCATTCATGGGTGACTACTTCCCAGAAATACATTTATAAAAATGCAGGATCTACTGTGGTTGATGGTATCCTTCTTTGAAAATTTATTCTTTGCATTAACTTTTACCTATCTAAGGATGATAAATTCTCTTTGTAGCAACCCAACATATATGCAAACAACAGAGTTTGTATTTCATGTATGACCCTAGAATCATCATTCCAAGGGGAAATCTAGCCACTAGTATACAGCTTTTGCAAGTTTGAATATTCAGCAGATTGCCAGTTGAACCCAGTTTGTCATTCTTATAAACACTGCAAAAGTTCGATGCAAAAGCATCACGATCGCATGATAATCTGCAGACCAGCTTTGTGAATATCACTGATCAGGTCTTATTAAGCTCGTAACTCAATAATTCTGTTCAAGTTCTGTTTGGTCTACACCTCTTGGGCCCACATTTAGTTTTCATTTGAGCCTTGTCCGATGTGAAAATCCTATAACCAGATTTCCACTGTTTGTACATGATCACATGCCTGTGTGTGTATAGGGATATTTAGCATACATGATGTGATCATTTTGACATTAGTGAACAGTTATTTGATAATTGAACATTTTCTCTATTTTATTTTATTATTGTTGGTTTCTTATAGATGCTTCATTATTGTAGGATATAATGCAACTTTTTATCTGGAATGCTAATGGTAGTGCAAAATTCGATTTGATTTGCTCTAACTCATCCCTAATTTAGTCCTTTTCTTCCCTGCTTGTTGTTTAAGCCTTCAGGGGGATGTTTAGAGTCACATGGCTCCTTTTATTTTCAAGTACATACAACATGCTATTTTAATTTCTTTTTTATTTTCGGATAGTTTCCAATGTATACTCATCTTGAAACTTGATTACTAATACTTACTTTGAACTATTGTCTTTCCATCATCTGATTTGAAAATTCTCGTGCTAAAATATTCCCCCAATTAAATTCTACTAATTTCAGGAGGATCCATAGGCATTGGTTTAGCAAAATTTTATGGTCCACTATACTTCACTGTGAAACAGGCTATGGAGGTAATTTCAACAGAACAACCTTGTGATGTTGCTTATGACTTTGGAGATGCCCTTTTGAATCTGAGTGGCTTCCCTGAAGGCTTCCCAGAGCCAGGTAATTGCACCTTTTGCATCAACTGATGTGAAAAATATTTTACTCTTATAATAGCTTTCCATTTGTATTATTCAGATCGGATACATACATTAGATCCACTTACAGATTAGCTTAGGGCCTATCCACAAATTTCTTCAAATACATAGTTGAGTATTAAGTTTTCCTAATTGGGTGGTATTGTTAACTGAGTTATTATAGATTGTAACGTTGGAACACCAAGCCAGATTATTCATCAAAACTAGAGTATTAGTTTATTATTCCCACATCCAGCATGGTAATATAGACCTTTTTTCTCCACTTACATGTATCAAGATCTGGTTTTTACGTTCTTTATGACTTGAACGGTAGAAAGAACTAGCAGATGAATGACTAATTGTCTTTGCTAAAGAGCAACTTAGTTTAAAGTTTCTGTGGCAGTCATCATAGAAATAATAGTAGTTATCGTAGAAATTATAATTTATTGTTTCTCTCATTATGGTTGCAGCAAAACATTGTTGGCCCTTCAATGATCATTTGGTGGTTTACATATGCCATGTTGGACGTGGGGTGTTGGTAGGGCAAGCATGGCAAGAAGAAAGAGAGCTGGAGCAGGTACCCAAAAAGTTTTGTGGTGAGATCCTGATGGTGAAAGATTTTATGGCTGTTGATGAGCACTCATGAAAGTCTCCAGATCATTTGCATGTTTACTCTGGACCACCCATGTCGAAACTGTGAGGATTAAACTTCCTTTATTTCTTCATTTAAATTTTCTCATCATGTGATTGCTGTTGTCAAAGCTGAGTGGTGCTCAAATAATCATTATCATTAAATAGCTGTGAAGTTTTCTGTGCTTTAGTATATTGTTCTTTGGAAGTTTGCATTGCCTCCTGTGGAAATTAGGCTCATGCTATAAAACTCCTCAATCTTTAAAAGAATTGAAGATCACTTCATATGTGTATGTGCATTCTATTTTTTCTTTTTCCGTTTGTTCTAAGCCTCCAACTGATAATAATCATCAATAGAACAGTAAACACTGTTCTAAATGCAGGTTTTCTATGGGCTCAGTGTTACAGATGCTGTAAGAAGGATGCACATTAGCTTCGTGCTACAGCTCATGAAGGTGGATCTCGTGGAGCTGGAGGGCATTTAGGTACAACAAGCTTCCCACTCACCCTAATACCCTGGAAAAAGTGATGGAAAGTGGAGTCCGTTTTTCATATATGATTGGATTAAAAGATGGGTTCTGTAAATGTACGAATCAGATTCTGCAAGACCTAATTCGACCGCTGCTGTCAATTGTATTCTTTTTCATATATTTCTTACCTCATGGCTTCTATGATGAATCCGATACTGTGATACGTAAAATAATCAGTTTTAAATACTAATGACTTGTATCCTAGTTACATATTGTGTTTTTCCTTGTTTCTGTTATTCCAAATTTGGAAATACTGTATGAACAAAATCAGTGTTCTTAATTCTAACTTTTTCGTAGCATGCTTCCTTTTCTATGTTATTATTAGATCCTCAAGATATGATGTGTTGTGTGTCATATATTTGGTGACATAATGCTTTATTGTTGAGAGATTACTTTATTTCAGTATGAACTGAAACACAGGACTTGCAAACTGTTGCAATTTAGATTTGCATACATGGGGCTAGTGCTGTCACTCAAGTATCTGCTGCTGATGCCATTTTCATTTGAACTACATGTTGTTTATTGACTTGAAAGCATATATAGACATGGTATTCTGTTTGCTTTTCTGCATTACATTAAGAAGGCAGTTAATTTAGCATCACTGAATTTACTTGGCTTTTTTGACACTGTTGAGCTTCAAGTGCCTGTTTGTTTAGACTCAACAGCTATTTTTGACATGTTTTGCAAGCATCCCCATGCTAGAATTGAAGGAAAAAGATTTCTCAGAAGTGCAAAACCTGCATCAGAAGTTACAAACTCTCAAATACATTTGTAGATGATGAACACATGCCGATTGGCCTCAATGTTTTGCTTTATCTATGAATTTCATCTATTTTGCTAGGTCTCACCAGTAACAAATACAACAATTAGCTTATTTTCTTGAGTAACAGGTCTCGTTTATGTTGATGCAGCCATGACCTCATTCCTTCATTCGGAAGCTTATCAGGGAACGGCTTCAACAATAGGAACTGTAGTGTAAGTCATATGACCTAATTCTGCTCCTCCCTTTCCTCTAGTTTTCTTGCACTCATAGTAAAACACAGTGTACACCATCTGGGAATACATCTTCAGCAAAATAAGCACATTAAGTATGGCTATTGCGCATGCCCTTGAAACCCCCACTCGACCATGAACCTTGACTGCTCCAAAGCTGTATATAACAGTAAGAATAGTTTCAAGAAATAATAAGAAGAAAGCTATTAATAAACCTTGCACTGTTCTTCCCTTAACCAGCTCTCCTGCCTTCCCTAAAGCCTCCAAGCCATGGCAAGCTTCATCCAGCACTGAAATCACCACCCCCATCATCCAAACCATGGCCAAGTAGACATACAAAATCTGAGACAAGACAGCAAGCATGCTGCCGATCATGATCAATCCAGCCAACCCGTTAGCTTTTATCAGGAAAACTGATATCGAGGACACAGATAGGATTGTATAACCAATGCGCAGAAGGGTGAAGTAGACCCTTGTTAGGAACGGCCCTTTCCACCGCTGTTTGATCTTCAATAACAAGTCTTTCATTGTCAGTTGCTTTCCAGAATAGGTCATGGCTGATGAATGAATAATAAGTAGCATAGAGAAGATTGATACGATGTATGAAGAGATCATAAAGACAATATCGGCATTGATCAAGGCCTCAGCATCTTTCTTTAGACCAACGAGTACACCATAGAATTGTGGAGTACCAGGATGTTTGTGGCCTAGGTGATATAGTTTGATGATGAAATTCAAGAGTAATGGGTAGATGGAGATGTAGTTACCAATTTGGAGACAGGAAGAAGGGAGGAAAGCTAGTAGCATAGCAGGAATCATGAGCTTCTTGTTCCTAGCTGGAATGCTTATGGCTTCGCTTAGAACTCCCAGGACACTTGGCTTCCTAGATGAATCCATGGCTGTTGCTGAAACCCTAGATGTTTGTTCTTTTTAGCAAACCGATAGCTGAAACCCTAGACGTTGCTCTGAGGTATCGACATTTATCAGCTTAAAACAACTGGAGAAATAGTTGGTCTCTCGTGATTAAGACATAGTCTACAATTTGTTCATTTTTCTATTTTTTTTTGTTTGTCCATTGTATCTTAAAGATTCAATGGAAGAGGCCAATTGTTTATGAAATACTCTTGGGTGCTCACATATAGTCAAATACACAATCCACAATAAAAAGTTGTAGAGCAGACTTTGTCCATGTCAGTGAGCATCGGTAATTTGATTTTTTCAACGAAGGAGTTTCCTTTGGAGCCTATCTGGCATATTGTTTTCAGTATTTTTGTATATATATATATATATATAGTAAATGGAGTTCTAAACCTTGGTCCCCTACTGAATTGCATGGAAACCATGGTTGGAATTATCTTATTCAGACTGCTAGCTTAAGGGGTATTTTATTTGTTCAATCAAATAATTTTGATAAGCTTATAGCTGGTGAACAGTGGAAAAAAAAAAAAAAAACATCTGGAGACATCTATGCAAAAAAGTTTTGAGTTCACAGTGACAGATAACATAGTTACAACTTTTATTGGGAGTGTATGTACAAAAATTTTAATCATATTTTTAAGAATAGGAAATAGCTTAGAGTTCAAAAGTTGCTTAAAATAATTCCATACATAAATATTTAGACCATTGTTGTTGAGCAGAGTTAATTCTGTATTAGCGAGGGGGTTCTGTGGATGACTCGTAAGTCAGCAGTCCTTGTTCTTCCCCATTTGTGATAATACGACCATTTCCTTACATTATTAGATGAGAAATTGAAACTTCTCATGGCTTAGTCCACAAAGACTTGTTTTTCAAGTCAATTATAGCTAGGTACATGTGCAGGAGACACTTCTCTGTGGATCAACTGAAGAACTAGTCCTCAAAAGAAAAATATCAATTCAAGACTAGGACCAAAGAAAGGCACGCCCACCAACCAACACAGGGACCATGACTCGTGGAATTGTTATAGATTTTTAGAAGTTGAATTCTAAAGCTAAATCTTCCATATAATTATAAATTTTGTAGGAATATATTTGTCTCACAACTTTCAATTTTCAATTAGTTATCAACCATAGGATGGTAATGATATATTATACATTAGAATACAATCTTGTGATCTGTTTTGGATACTAAATTATTATCGATCAATATTGCTAAAAATTTTAACTCAAATTATCATGTGCACTATGCATAATATCTTTTAGGACTTGTTTAGTTACTCTGAACTTGAACCAAAGTATGAAAAATTTACTTCTCTCTATTTTAAATTTATTTTTTTAAAAGTGGTTGGAAATATTTCATATTATCATTAGGTCAGATGGATATTTAATTTAAAAATACAATTATTAACATACAAAATATTATTTATTTAATTTTTTTTTTAAAAAATTATAATATTATTATATATGATATTATTAATATTATTGTAATTTAAAATATTATTAGATTTATTTTTAAAAATTATTTCAGACCAAAAGATATATGAAAGTAAAATTTAATTTATTTTTCACCTTTAGGTTAAATATCAAAAAATTTTCTTAAAACCAATCAATCATGTGGATCCAAAACTAATGGCACAATGCCTCTTTCTTGTTCCCATCAAAGAGTAACAAATGGCATGAGAAGAGACCTTAACAATCAATCAGAAAACTGTTAGATGTGACTTTTATATACGATATGAAAGCTTAATATTTAATACATGATATGGAGTTGCCCAGAAAAATCCTGCAAGTTGTTGGCTTGCACAATCATGTGTGACACGAGCATGCAACAACTTCTCTCTTCCACACTGAAATCAAAGAAGCATATGCTGCCAACCATATTCATCTCAAAATTTTAATTCTTCAAACAAATAATATGTCAAAAAATTTACTTTTTTTTTTCTATGGAGTCCTCCCAAATCACTCTATTTCCAAGCAAACCCCTCTCTCATCAACATCTCTTCATCTCCATGGCTCCCCCTGCACTCGCAGTACAACACAGTGAAGGCCACCATCATCAACATGCTCGCCCCGGAGCTCACGCTCACCGCCACTGCGCCATTCACGGCCGGCCACGGCGTGATCTCTGGGACGAAAGCTGTCGAAAAGGACTGAACTCCGTAATAAGCACAATTAGCCGCAACATATATAACGCCAATCACCATTGCTTGCTTGCTCTTTTCCTTGATCAGCTCCATGCCTCGGGCCATTGCCGCCGTCCCCCAACACACACCTTCCTCCACCGACACCACCGTGCTCATCGCCCATGCCGTCGATAGCACCACATAGAAATACAATAAGAACATCGCCAGAGCTACAACGACAGCGAGGATGATCCACCGGCCATCGGAGATTGAGAGGAAGAGACTCAAGGACGCTGCCGAGAAGAAGACGTAGCATGAATTCAATACCGCAACCAAGAGCTGCGTGAAGAGCGGGTTCTTCCATGACTCTAGCGAGGCTGTCTGCCTACGGGAGTAGGCGGCGGCAGCGAAGCAGACAATGGTGATCTGGAGGAAGGAGGAGATGAAGAAGGAGACAAGAGCGAAGATGGACTCGAGGAGGAGGAATTGTTTTAGATCGGCGGTGACGATGGAGAGGAGGAAGGGGTGGCGGAGGGTGTCGGGGCCGGCGGAGCGGAGGACGTGGAGGTGGAGGGAGATGCGGAGGAGGATGGGGGAGATGGAGAGGTAGTTGAAGAGGAAGAGAAGGGAGAAGGAGAGGGAGGAGAGGAGGAGGAGGAGGAGGATCTTTGAGTTCCTACTGGGGATGGCGAGCGCTTCCCGGAGGAGCTTGGCGGTGGCGGAGGAGGAGGAGAAGCTGGTGATGCTGCTGATGGAGGAGGAGAAGGTGGCCATGGCCTTGGAGATGAGGCCCATTGACACGTTCTTTGGAATCTGGGATGTTCCTAGCCAAGCAGAATTAGAAGAGATCTACCGGAAAAAAAAAAAGGGAGAAAAATTAAGTTTTTTTTGCAATTACATCCCTTGTTATCTTTTATATTGCCAAAACCTTTCTTAAAATATTATTAATAATTGTGTAGCATTGTTTTCTCTCACAAATAGTCAACATGATATATTAATAATAAGACAGAAATTTATTGGACAGATCGAGCTGGCCGCACAAGAGATTTTAGACCTAATTTAAAAGCTTTGAATTCAACTTAACCAATCAATCAAGAATGAATTTGCATGAGGAGAAGAAGAAGAATTCCTAAGCCCACTAGCTAATGGCCCATATCTAGATTTGGGCCCAAAATTTTCTGGGCCTGACCAGAATTAGGATGGGCTCAATTCAGCCCAGGCTGTGATCCTTCCATCTCCACTGCTCTTTGGTCAAATGCTTATGCAGCTGAACTGCTCAACCAAATCTCAACAAAATATATTTAAGTATTTAATAAAATCAAGGAGGTATGCGTAAATTTTACAGGAGCATTTGTATAAGCTCAAGGCAAATGGAAAAAATTGAATCTAATTAAGAAATAACAGAAAAGCTACATATGAACACACATTTGTCAAGGGATTAGCTCACAATGAGCACCATAAGACTTGGTGGCAAATGTTGCTTCACTCTTGCTAGGTTCTCCAACCATCTTGCATGATCTGAAACAATAGAGAAGCTACTCAAGACATGTAGTTCCAAATAAAACAAATATTACGTTATTTGTCTGTGTTTGTACTAGAGAAAGTAAAATACATAACGCGAATATGATCACGTTCTCAAGCTTGCAAAAAAGGTAATATCTGCAATCTTTGTCATGTTAGATTAATGCTCTTACCGTTGTTTCCTATTAGATCTTAGTCGCATAGTTGTACCTTTGTCGGAAATTAGAACTATGATTCTTGAAGAAGAGTGGGGAACATTTGTTGGAATGTCTCTGATTCTACAATTGTGAAGCATTCATAGAAATTAATTTGAGAAACTACTAACCGGTATCTTAGATCCTAAGCAACTAATAAAAAGAATGGATGGATTGGCAGCTCAAATTAAGTGCAAGTTAAAGGGAAAAGAACGCATCCTTACAGTTGGACTGTCAATAGGCTCATGTTTTGGAAACTCAATATTGTTGGCTTGGTGCTTGTCCTTGTGAAGAGCATTCATGCATTTGCACATATAGAATAGAAGAATTCCACCAAGAAAGAGCATTAAAGTAATCTCCAAAATGATTGCCGATCCAAGCACTGCAATGTTGAATGGCAGACAACATTTAGTTTTCACAGCTTGTTCATGAAGTAGAGTTTCAGCTATGTGCATGCTTACACATTGTTGTTTTTGAACTGATAGGCCTTCTCCAAATTAGATTCACAGTGACCTCTGTAGAGAGTGGCAGAGACGTTTCCTCTGTACAATCTGGATAGCAACCAAAGTTCCCCATATCATTTATGGTAATAGTTAATACAGTATCATCTTTTGGACCCTGCAAGAGGAAGAATGTGAACACAAACCTTGAAGGTTTCTGCACTGAAACGTTGATATGGAGATGCTTAAACAACAACATTTGAGAAAGAACCAGCAAGCTAATAATAGATTAGAGGTATAGCTTCTTAGGCAAGTTGTAGTTCAAATGAAACGAACTCTTGAGACCCCTTAATCTTATAAGACTACGGATGAAACTTTGATTCTCATTCTGTTATTTATGGGCAAAGCTTCGTGCTTCTTTGTAACCATTTGTGAGCTATTATAACTCTTAGAAACAGTAATAGATCATCCTCAAATCATGATGTTTAAGATAATGCCATATTTCCCTTCTGGTTTTGAATTCCATATTCCAAGGGAAATTGTTAACTCCAGAATAAAAGTTTTCTAGTTCTTCCCTCCTTATTATTTTTTAAAAATTTGTATGTTCTATTAATTATTCAATTTTCTTTATGGTTAATCAAAAGAAAACATAATAATGTAGATTCTAAAGCCTGCTTAAGTTATTCACAATCAAAAGAAAACCAAAAGGCCAAGCAACATAAATTTTATTATCAACAAATGAAATAAAAGGATTTATCCTGCCTGTTAGCCATTAGAACTTACTTGATAGAACATATTTTGCATTGCATGATTACAATCTTCAATAGTTCCTTGGAATCGAACTCCTTTCCCATTTAGAACAAAATGGTTTGAAATAGTAACAAAAGTCAGAAGGGGCTCCCACCGGCAGCTCTTCTTGAGCTTTAGCTCAGCTGTTCTAAGAAGACTGACAGGCAGTGTTGTCGTTAACATTCCCTTGTTTACTTCCATAGAGAATGTAACCATAAAGTGAGACTTATTACCTGGAAAACAATTGCAAAAGGGTGATATAATCTTATATGGTGTTGGTTCCCAATAAATATGAAATTTTGTTTACATAAATTATCATCTAGTTGGATCTATTATTGTCATTTATATTGTCAGTTCTAGAGCATTTTTGGGTGATGGAGACATCAACGTTAGATCAACAGCCATAAAATTGCCACCTTGCCAGAAAACTATATGAACAGAAGATTACACATTTGTGTGGTCATGCTTATATTTGGAATTCAGATACTAAGATTGTTTTATGGTACATAAGATATAAAGAACATAAATAATATATTATTGTGAGAAGACTATTACCTTATGTAATAATATGAGATAAAAACCATGAAGCGGAAAAGATATTCTAATTCATGATAAAATAAAAGACTGCAGCAAAGAAACAACTATGACCTAATTACTAACCATAACATCCCATTATTGAAAAGGCAGAAACATCAACCTTATCATAAATAAAACCAAAACATACACAAAAGAAAGCATCTCTAAAAATGGTTTTCCAAAGTAAAACATACACAATTTGCTTCTGATATCACAAATAAAAAATGGTGTAAACATAGTTCTAATTTAAACTCAAATCAAAGCTGAATACTGTTGTCTTTGATGACATACCAGGAAAGCTAGAAAGGTCCACGTCTGAAACTGAGAAGTTAAAAGCATCATTGTGCTTGTTAAAGATCTGAAGGGCACCACTTGATTCCTTCTCCCTCATGATTATAAACTTGGGGGCGAATATAACCGGGGGATCATTAATGGGCTCCACAAATACTATCACACGAGCATCCTGTAATCCATTTTTGTTCCTAGCATACAAGTTGATCACGTCATGACCATAGAAGTTCTCATTTCTGCAGAAGAAAGAATATAAAACCATAAACTTAATCAATCAAGAGAAGAGGTAGATTACAAATGTTTTAAACAACAATAATTGCTTATACATCCTCTCAAGGACAGGAAAATATCATGTGCACTTGAAAATTTTCCCTCCAATCCATCTGTGAACATTTTACTGGAAACAGTCCAAACATTTCCATGCCAAACACAGATCATCAAATTATGTGTAAAAAAAAAGGTAAATTCCTCACAGAATATAAGAAAAAACATATATAAATAGAATTGAATTCCTTAGGACACATACTACTGTATTATAGAACTATAGATGGATTTGTTGAAACAAGATAGTTCCAGGCTTAGTACCCTAGATATTGGACCCACTGTAGAGCAAAGTTAATCGACTCAACATTGCCAGTTAATATTAAATCTGTCCCAGATCTACCACCTTTGCTGACTGACACTCTATTTCTCCTTGACTGCCATAGTTGCAATGGCATTGGAGCAAGATATAGAGTACCAGATTGTGCTCTGACAGTAACAGAAATATTTTCTTCCACATCGGAGTGCTCAATTTCAAATCCAGCAAAACCACTATGTAAATGAAGAAGATAGTCGTCAGAACTCTGGTGGAAGAAGTAGAACAATCAAAGAGATAAAAGCAGCTTCAAGTACATTGAACTTTTAGAGCAAAAACCTTGGATCAGACTCCACAGTAAACAGACAACTTACCCAAACTTGGGACTTAGAACATCTTCAGTTATATGTAATCGAACTGGCAAAGAAACAAAATGAGGCGGTTTGCACAGGATGGAGATAATAGCAAGGCCCATAGCAACATTCTTATTCATATCAACAATAGTGTAAGAAAAAGAATCATTCCCATAAAATCCTTTGTATGGAGTGTATCGAAAGAGCTGTCCATATTGCAGCAGTGATCCATGAAGTGGCTGGCAAATATGAAAACCACAGTAAGTAAATTCCTATCCTTTAAGAAATAACAATATGTCAAGATGATGGACAAACTTATACCTCAAAGAACACAAGATAAATCATGATAAGAAAATACAGGTATATGCATGATATACGAATGTCAAGTTCAGTAGATTATAATGATCTTATTTTGTTGTTAGTAGGACTTAAAGGACAATAAACTTGTTTATATGCACTTCGAAACATGACATGTATAATCTTTAGCTCAGTTCTCACTTCAGTTTTACTTGTATTATTTAGGAACATGTGTCTTCATATGCAATCATTCTGGACTGAAGACTAAACGTCAATCTTTATACCGAATAGTCTCTTTGTTGCTTTTTGGGTAAGTAATGGTCACGTTGTTGCTCTGTAAGAAATATCATTGATGCAATACTAAGCTGGACAACTTCATGCCATTAGCAAAGACCCTTTCCTTGCTCATAAGCACTAAACTAATTCAAGCTTTCCTTTCACATAAACAATGTTCGTTAAGCAATAAACTTTTGTCTCCTGAGAATCATATTAAAGACATCAATGTCAGGGCAGCCAGTCCAGACTCAGCAAAGAAGTTGATACAGAACATTGATGGTATGGATCTTCAGCAATTATTTCACAAACCACGAGATGATGTGATAGGAATTAGGCACAATCAGCATAGCAAATTTCACGGTTTTACTGTACTGGATATTTAACCATGATAGCCACGTCAAAATCTGTGACTAAAATGCTAGTCAATTGCACACAATCTTCTATATTTTTTCCCTTTCTGCGCCATATATGGCCTAATGCTTGACAGAAAGGCATTTTCTTATACCAGAATGGTGCCCCATCAACCAATAGAAACTACACAAATTTTGCCTAACTAAAGAACAACACAGCAACAAGAAGGCTGAATACTACATGAAGATGACAGGGAAAGATTACCATGCTAATGAAATAAATTAGACAGGTTGATATGATGCTAACATCTTAGAACAAAAAGATATTGATTTACCATTGATGACTCAACTATAACAGCTTGTCCAGCTGCTACATAGTCATTTGATAGGACATCAAAAGCAATTGATTCATCCTCCCAGACTGATATATTATCATTGCGGGCTTCAGAAAAGTATTCTCCTGCAATGTTCCTTTCATGAAGTCAATGACATGAAGCAAACAGATATAAACAAAGATAGAAATATCATGCTTCCAACAGGCTACACGCCACATGCTAGTAATCCAGTTCAAATTTATTTTTGGGTTCTATGTATTGTGAATTCTGTCCTTATATATCCAAGGTCAGTTATTGGTTAGCTTTAAGGTGTTTGCATTCCTGAAAGAAACATGGGTAATCCACAAGACAGAACTTACAGGACTTACTTTCATATACATGGACTTCGATCGGGCAGGGAGACAAAACTTTGTTGCTGAATAGAACAGAAATATTGTACACACCAAGATCTCTAGCCATGTAGCAACCAATATAACTTCCGTCTCCATTGTCAACAAATGGCCATGTTAGAAAACTAGAACTATTGGTAGGGCCAATGGTAAAGCTCAGGCTTCCTCTGTCAGATGGATTAGGATTTGAAAAGGAATCCATGAGTTGAACCACAATCTCATTTTTAACCAGTCTCTTCACTTTGGATGAAAATTTCACTACACTTGATAAGGATGTATCAACAAGACCTATAAAGGAAAGTTCATTGATTAGGAAAAACATCACATAATTGATACAGCCAAATATAGAATGATTCTCATGAAAGCATGGAGTTTCTACGATGTAGCGTACCGACCTGATATGCTGATAGTTGCATACATAGTCAAAGAAATTTTTGTTTTCCTAGACTCTACAATTGGGAGTTCTGACAAAGTAACATTTTATTGTATTGAAGTGACTTATTTCCTTTCTGGGTCAGCCAGTGCTGGAACTATGCTGTACTTTACCAAATTTTAATATGCTGGTAAGGTTCCACAGCTAAACCCCCATCACTGCTTGACAGATTCTCTACAATAATGAAAATCAACAAAAAACATAAAATTATATAGGCATAGTCTTCCCGTCAGCTAGCATTCCTTTGGTCAGATTATTTCCTTCTAGAAAATTCAACTTGTTTGACACTAATTTGGTAAACTAGAGAGCATTATGAGGCTGCAGAAGGCCAGCATAAAGTAACAGACTCTTAATGCCAATTGAATTAACTGATTTAATAGATATATCCTTTAATCAATGGCCGCATAACTCAAAAAAAGGAGACGAAAGAGATCAATAAAGTAGATAACTACCTGGTTGTACAGTTATTAAGTATGGAACACCATCATTTAGTGGTATATTTCCACAGAAAACCCAAATTTGGTAGTCACCAATCTTCTCAGCAGTATAAGCAACACTGAAAACACTAGCCTGAGTTGATTTCTGATTGAAATAAAGTTTGAATCAGTAAACAACAGCATTCAGTATTCATTCCGTATGTTTCAGCTGCTTATAAGATAAAATATGACTCTTACAGCTTGCTCTTCATTAACCGATGAAATTTCAGGGCCATCTCCACCAGCTTCTCTTTTGAAATAAGAATTTCCAGCGACAGGACCAGGTTCTGTATCAGATTTGAATGATTTCAATTGCTGTGTGACAAAAGAGATGGATAAGGCATAATTAGATTGAGTGGCTACCTTACCACTGGAACTCAAAGGAAATATAACTGGGTGCATGCCTAAAGAATCATTCTTCCTTAAAATCTGAATTTGAAGTCGTTCTGCCTCTATTGGAGAAGGATTCTGAAAACTATCCTCTAGGTAAACTGTGAAGTTTGACATCCTACCAGCAGCAGCAAAATCTAAGCCAGACCCATTGACAACACTTTTTTGTCCATCACAATAACCTGACAGAGAAAAAGAAAAGAAATAGTTGCATGAGAATTTTGCAAGATGGAAAGGTATAAGGTCATGGATCAAAAAATACATCATGGATTGATAAAACAATTTGAGAAATTTAGTATTGAATGCAGCCTCTAGAAACACACAAAAGAGTCACAGTAACATATGTTCCAGAATAAATAACAGAACAATATGAGAACTGAATACGGACTAGGTTCCTTGAGAATACAAACTGATATACTCAACTGAAGTCTTTAGAAAACAAGTCTGAAGACCAATCTGTATTGTAGTCTTTAGAATATAAGATCATGGAGCAGAAAATATGTGATGGATTGATAAAGCAGTTTGAGAAATTTAATAATTGAAAAACCTCTAGAAACACACAAAGATCACAATTTTACAAGCCAAACTTTACTCGTAGTGTACATACCTATGAAGACAGTATAGTAATAAGGAACATTTGCAATGCTTTCATTCAGTTCATCACTGAAAATGGTTAGCAAGAAATCTCCAGGTTCAGAAACAATGAATGACAGCAACTGAACTCCTCTCGCCACCTGCTGGAAAGACAAGGCTGCTACTGGAAGAGACAAATTTGTAGCTTTCTCAATTACTTGAGCATCAAATGGGAAAAATCCTGGAACAAGGTTCCCAAACTGATCTTGCTGGTATACAAAGATTTCTAGCTTTGAGAAAACCTGCAAAGAATTTGTTCCATGCTTCCATTTGGCAGTGCTGTTAGCGATACTGAATGGTCCTGCAAACAATGAAGAGCAGCTACACTAACAGCTATATCTCAAAACACAATCAAAATATTGAATCATAAAAAAGTGGTTCATAAGACAAAGTGTCTGACCTGGTTTCACCATGAATGGCAAAGGAGAACCACGAACCGTTTGATTACTGCCATATACAAACAGAAAAAGAGTTCCTGCAGTGGTTGGAGTAAACTCAAAACTAACCAATCCTTGTTCATTCCAGCCTTTGTATTGGACATTTTGCAAAGTCGAAATAGACCCATTATCTAATTGTGAGGACACTGTAAAGTAGTCTCTGTTTGGTGGATCGGCTCCTGATGAGATATTGTTCCCAAATGCATCCTTAGGGAGGACCAAAAGATAAGCTTTAGTCCCAGCAACAAATTCATTGACAAAGTTCATCCAAGATGCCACAGAAGTAGATGGATACATGTCACCTTCAAATAGCAAAAAATTAATCCACAATGAAATTTATTATATGCTTCATAGAATTGTTAGATGCTCGAAGATGTTATGCATACAATGAAAAGAACAAAGTTGCAGCTCAAAATTTAGGTCATACCAGGTACAACACGGAAATGAAGAGTTGAATCAGCGATGCCAGAGTAGTCTTCAGAAACGATGGCATCAAACTCGCCAACTTGAATGGGAGCAAAAGTAATGTTCCAGATAGAAGGATCCCCCTCAGTAAACGGCAAAACACCAGATATAATCGAACTGTTTCCTCTCTTCCCATTCACAGTTACAGAAAATCTAAATGCATATCTATCAAGACTCAAGCTTCCATTATTTGAAGAAGGATCCAATGGCCTGATATTGATAATTGCAGTATCACCTGCTCGATACACCCTCTTATCGTCAAGCCAACTAACAATGTAGCCAGGCAAGGGCAGCTTGTTTCCCAGAACTGAAAGAAGAGTAAGTAACGCATAAAACTCAAATTTATTACATGATGTTGCAGAGCCAATCTCCATCTCAAACTTATACCCTACAGGAATCAAACTTTTAAACGAGAATCACTTGTAAAAATTTTTTAAAAAAAAACCAAAATCACAAATTGAAAATTGCAAGCATACATCTTTGCTTAAATTCTATTGATATCAAGTTTGATCAATAAAATGTTGGAAAAAATGCAACATAATGTAGCTAATCGTGGACATTGCAGATAAAAATTCCAAATTTAGGTCTCTAAATTCATATCAAACAGAAAAATTTTTTAAAAAAAATCCAAAAGGAAACAATCACCAAAAAAACCCTAATTTACCTCTCCAGGAAGGGGATTCTGCAGCGACTGCGGATTCTGGAAATGAAATCCATCCAGAAAAACATAAAATTAAGGATAAAATTGCAAACAAGAACTTCATTTTGAGAATTTTTTTCTCTGTTGGGAAAGTTATGGAGGGAAAACAGTCGGGAAGTTGCAAGCGTTTGAAAACTGGAGCGGTTTTTGTGTCTTTAACTACCACTTATCACACGAATAAGAACACGTCAGAAGTGAATAGACGATAATACCCTTGATTTCAATTTGTTTACTGGGCACAAGTGGGCTGGGTTGCAAACGGATCGGATCGGCTTTAAACACAATCCGACTCCGGATACAATGAGATTGGAATATTGTCATGCTTTAAATTTCAAAGCTAACACATTTAGAAAATTGGATCGAATCAAATTGTGCTGGGATATGTTGTGGATTGACTGTATTTGACCTAAAATTTTCTTCGATTTAGATATTTAGTGGATTATCAAGGATATAATATAAATAAGTTTAGCATATAATATAAATTAGAGTTTTTAATCAAGAACCATATACTTTATTGTACATTTATAAGAAATCACTTACATTATTATTATTAGTAAAAAATCAGTCATTTTGTACTATAAATTTATAAAAAATCATATCAATTAAAATATTTAAAGATATTCTATTTTAATTCAATTTTACTAACTAAAATTAATATAAAAAGACCAAATTATCCTCATTTGATTTTAATTAAAATAACTATTAAATTAATGAAAAAAATAATTTATTTTATTGTATTTTTTATAAAAAAATTGGTTGCTCGATATTATGAAACTAGGAATTTAAAATTAAGTTTTATCATATTAGTTTATTCAATGATTGTGAACCGACTGTTTGAAATAAAATAAAATAAAAAATAATTTAACTATTTTATATTAATTTAATCGATATAAAATAAAAAAAAACATAAAATATATTTAAAATATTTTAATTGATGTGATTTTTTTGTAATTCTATAGTATAAAATAAATATTTTTTTAATAATAATAAAATACGTAATTTTTCATAAATTTATAATAAGATAGGTAGTTTTTTGTTAAAATCTTTTTAAGTTATTATGAGCATTTACATATTTTATTGGTCTTATTAAAGAAGGAAAGATTGGAATTATGCTTGCTTTGATTCTAAGGTGAAATATTGTTGCCATTTTTGGATTCAGAATATTCTATATTTAAAAGAAATCAAATTAAATTGAACCGAGGGGAAATTTGTAATAAAAAGGTTTTTATATAATTTCTTTTTATTTTTGACATTTTCTGAAATAAAAAAGGCCTCTTTTATCTCATCATGCTAAAATTATCACACTCAACTGAAACATGACTTGGACAATGAGGCAAGTTTCTATAGACTTTTAGTTTCATCCGATCATAACATGCAAGCTCATCAAATCGAGACTCATGGTCCATAATGCCTACTGTCACACCCGTTGTGAGTGGTAGGTGTCACCACAACGAGATCATGTAACGGACCTCATGATCTCAGAGGCAATGGAGTGCCTCCAGCGTGTGTGTGCACAGGCAGCACATATACGAGCAAATAACCAGCTGTGGTGGTTGGTGCCACTACGAGGAGTATCATGCGAGGGAGCGCATGATTATGTGAGGTTACGGACTGTCTCCAACATATGTGTGCGCGGGCAGCACACATAGCAGCAAGTGACGGAGTCACAACATATTCGGATGGAGACCCGAACAGCCCAAACAGTCCTGCAGAGCGAGCAGCATGACAGGTTAGCTAAAGTGAGCTGCAGGAGCATGCGAACAACTTGAACACTTGGCGTCACAGGCTGAAGACACGTGGCTGCAAGCTGGAGAACCAGAGCTACAACTGTCAAGGGACACATGGCCAGCAAAGAGGCAATTGAGGGCTCGTGGGACAGATGGCAGCAGCTCAGAGAGTCAACTAACTGCCAGGAGAATATTGTGGAGCATGTTCTCCATGCCCTTCAGCAGTTGAACTGTAGGGAGAACAATGTAGAACATGTTCTCCATGATCTCTAGCAATTACTCACAGTCAAATATGTGTACTATAAATAGACTAGGGGGTCTACTGAGCTGGGGACACACACAGATAGAGAGACTTATAGTGTCACTCCACATTAAGAGTTATATTCCCTTTTATGTGAGCAATAAAAGATTGGAAATGTTACTGTACTTCTCTTCTCCTCTATACTCTTGTGGACTTGTGCGAATTTGGCGGACTGAGGTGGGCGAACTTTGACGCCATCACGAACGAATTTCAGGTAGAAGTTTGGCGGTGTGACACCTACCACCATGTCACACCACATCATTGTTGTTTCCCGCCAGCTTATCTGCCAGGTCAGCATATCTTATTTAATTTACATCCTAATTTAGGGCCGAAAAATAAATAAAATAATGTGTGGGGATGTGTAGTCCACTGCACAACTATAGAAATTCGATTCTTAATACCAATAAACTAATCTATCGGTTTTATAGTTTGAGCCTCAATTTCTACCACGTGCTGCATAAGGCTGTCAATGGGCTTGTGTTGTCCGGAAGCCCAGACCGAATTTTCGGGTATAAGTCAAAGATGGACTTCGTACTCAAAATTTTGAAAACCAAAAAATAATAACAATAGGTCCCGCCACAAAACTTTTTAAGTGTTGATGTAGTCCGAAAATAAGATGGTTCATTTCAGAGATACATAGACTATTAAGCATTAAATAAAGTATTTTCTCATTTTAGAGAATATAAGTTCTTTATAGGAAAAAAGAAATGTGAGTTCTATCGGGAGTGACTGAATTAAGTGACGGATGCATGGAGCCAAAGGAAAATGCAATGTTATGTAGCTGCGCTACGGATAGTACAACCAATTCTGCTGAAAAGAGTTAAAGAGCAAGTCGACGAAGATCTAGTATACGTTTAACTCAGGAGAGAGGTTCACCGTCGATCTGAATGATTTTGAAATTTCGATCCGCTAGATTGCCTCCTCACCGATTTATCATAAAAAAAATGTTATAAAAAAATTACTATGATGACTATATGATGTCTCGATTAATAATTATCACTCAAAATATAATTAAAAAAAATATTAGTCCCATTTCTTTAGAGACGAAATTATTTGTAGGATTCAGAGCATATTAAAATATTATGATTTTGGCGTTCATAATTTTTTCTGGATTTCTCGTGACGGGTGCCTTAAATCTCGAATTTTTGGTGATTTGTTTTCAAATTGACAAGTGAAAATTGATTTTTATAATCTTACTATTCAAACATACAGAGACATACAAGGCAAATATAAACTCGACATAACTTTTTTTATTATATATACGCCGATATATACAAGGGTTTATGACTAACTGAGGGATCCTTGCAACTTAGTGTGAAGAGTAACTTCTAGCTCGACTACATCACTTCGCGACCCGACTTCAGGTTCAATTTCTGTGGACGTTCTAGCTCGGTTTGCTTACCTCACTGTGTCATCACTAAGTATATAATTTCGGATTCTGATCAATTTGATTTTGAAAATTGAGCTTCAGGCTCAAATTTGGCCCGCCCTGATTACACCCCTACATGTGCAAGCCTCACCTTGTTAGGTGGTGCCCACGAGAATTAGGTATTGTAAGTGTTTGTACCAACGCGAGAGCAGAGGCAGATCATCTCAAGGACTGAAGATAGGTGTAGTGGAATAACGTGGGACTATCAATGTTCTTGAGCTTGAGTTCTAGGTCAAAATATTCTCTTTTTTTATAAGATAAAAAAAATAAAATAATTGCCAAATAATTTGATTAGAGTTTCGCTCATCATGGGGGCCATGACTCGTCCAGCCAATCTCTAACATGGACCCATGTCCCGGTCGGAGAAATTCGGATTTGTAAAGGACTATCTGTTTGTATATTATTCTGGACTAGTCTTGATTGCGAGCCGACAAAACATCATTTTGTTCGAAATTAAGATCAAAATCAATACTAATAAATTATTATTATAAACTATTTTTTTTATTAAAATTAACACTTTAATATTTTAAAATTCGAAAAATTATTTATTTTTTTCAATAATTTAATTTAATAATAATGTAAAATAAATATTATTAGTTTTATAAGAAAAAAAAAATAATTTTAAAATATGCTAATTATGATCCTGATCTCAAACTAAACGGAATCCAAATAATCATCCTAATTAGCTAATTAGATGAATAGTAAATTTCTTAATGATATTTTGTATTGGAATTCGCAGCAGAAGACTTACAATCACCTTATTCTTAAACAACATAAGAAACGAGAAGTAATACAAGATAAAAAAAAAATAACAAAATAAGGAAGCGAGAGATTCACTATCAAAAGAAAGGCTTTTACAAGAGTTTATAAGAAAAATTGTACTTTTTCTTACTCAACTAAACTCTTTACTAAGTCTCAGCAACACCTCCACTTTCATAGAGAATTTTCAAAAGAACATTACGAGGAACCACCATGAAAGACCATCGAAAAGTACTAGAAAGACCCACACACAAGAGCCGACACTCTCTCTCTTTCTCTTCTTTCTATTATCTCTATTCATCTCTTTTTATTTCTCTCTAATTCAACCTCAATATTACACCACACCTAAGTCCTATGTATTACAATATATTTATAGGTTTTTATTAAGTCTGAATTTTACTCTAATTACAACTCCTAATATTATAAATTAATCATAAGTCTAAATCCAACTTTGAATTCATATTTTAACTCAAACTTTAATTCGAATTCGAGACACCTAAAACTTGACAATTTTGATCACATAAATTTAGGGGTGTAATTCGGCTGGTTGAGCCTCGAGCCCAACTCGGAAGCTCAAGTGTTAAACCTCAATTGCATTCGAACATGAGATCTTTTAGACTAAATTTGGGCTTTCGATCAAATCTATTTATTTTTATCAAAATTTTGGATCTAAATTTGAAAACTCTGAGTTTAAATCTAAAAATTTTTAGTTAAATCGAACCTACTTTTCAGGCCGTTCGAACCCATTAATAGCCTTACATAAATGCATAAATTGTGTGTAATTTATTTGGATGAGTTTGTGATTCAATGCACAATGATCACCACACAATGTGTGATTATATTATTAATCTCAATTCAAACGGGCCATAATGATCACAACAATGGTTGTCTATTCATTTAATTGGGAGATAGATGTTATTAAAATTCTATCACTACTCACTAATTATATTTAAAATTTTTAATAAAAAATCACTTATGTTATTATAAATTTATAAAAAATATCTACCTTATCACTATTGGTAAAAAAAACTCACTCATATTATATTATAGGTTTATAAAAATTTATCTCAATTAAAATATTTAAAAATAATTTATCTTAACTTAATATAAAAAATTAAATTATTTTCATTCGATTTTATTTTTAATAATCGGTTCATAAATTTTGTTACTAATAATAACAAGATAAGTAATTTTTTACAAATTTATAATAATGTAGATATTTTTTTGCTAAAAATTTTTGTATTAATGATCACAATCTAAGTAGTATTGGTGTTTTAGATTTCACCCTATTTTCAATTTTCAAAAATACTTGACTTGGAAGTAGATTTTCGCTTATGAATTAGTTAGTTTTCTCTTTAATATTTCCGTAGTCTGGCCAACAAAGTTCAGTCCTAGGTGGCAACCACCCATCGCATAGATGCCCACGTGGAGTCCTGGTCCAATTTGAAGGTCGAATTTTCGGGTGCTGATAAGCGGGTCACCAACTAAATCGCGGCATGTGCCCTCAGAAACGGAAAGACGGAACCGGGACCACCGCTTCCCAAACGTGACTGGTTCTTCCGGCAACCAAATATTTCTTTTTCCCATTAATTTCTTTTTGCGGATAATTACCTATCAGTTCCTGTAATTAAATTTAATTAGGTACAAATCCCTAATTTTTGGAATTACCCACGCCCCTTATTTTCGAAAATATTTACCCACACCCCCGATTGTTATTTAATTAAAATTTTTTCAAAAATCCCTATTTTATCCTCGATAATTTTTACAATTAAACCCCTAAAAACTTATTTTTTATATTTAACGCCCCGAAATTTCATTTTTTGCAAATAACACTCCGAAATTACTCCGATTTATAGAAAAGTCCTTAAAAATGGGATTTTTGCAAATAACCTCTCGGAAATTATTCCGATTTACAGAAAAGTCCCCGAAATTCGACGGCGGCGAGAGTGGTGGCGCGCAGGCGGCGACGCCGGAGCCGGCGGCCGAAGCGGAAGTTGAGGCCGGCGCGCCCGCGTGCCGGGGACGGAGGCCGAGGCCGGTGTGCCGGCATAAGGGCGCGGACGGCCTCAGCACGCAAGACGGAGGCCGAGGCCGGCGTGCCGGCAACAGGCGCTGATGGCCTCGACCTTGGCCGTTCACGCCCGCGTGCCGGCGCGCCGGCCTCGGCCTCCGTCCCGCGTGTGGAGGCCGTCTGCGCCCGCGTGCCGCGGGCCGTTCTGGGCGACGTCCGGCCTCGGCCTCTGTCCCCGGCGCGCGGGTGCGGACGCCCGCCGGCGATGGTCCGGCAAGGGGTCTATTTGTAAAAATTAGTTTTAAAATAAGTACAATTTAGACTTATTTTTAAAAAAAATATTTAAGTGTGTATTTTTTAATGTATAAATATTAAATTTATATTTATAAATTTAAAAAATATTAATGTCTTTTTTGTAAAATTTTACTTAAAATATGATAAAAAATATAGACTTATTTATAAATAAAAATATTGAAAGGGTCTATTTATAAATGTAAAAGATGAAAGCTGTAATCTTAAATTTTAAGTTTTGAGACGTTCAATGATTTATTTGTAAAATTTATTTATAAAATAAATAAAATTTGGATGTCACTCCACTTCTCAAAGTAATAAAAGTGATAACAGCGATACAAATAAGAAATAATGAAAGTGTAATTTCGATTATTTGGATAATTTTGATGTGAAAGTAAAAGAAATGGGAGTTTTGTGAATTCCGTGACTTCAGTCGATTTGATAGTGAAGTCCAAAATAGGAATTATGAATTTAGTTATTTGAATAGAGTGAAATGCAAAAGTGAAAAAGTGATTTAGTAGTTATGTTTGTTAGAAATATAATATTTTTTCGATCAATAAAATTTATATAATTATAATTTCATAAATTAATTAAATTATGATAATATTCAATTATAATTTTTTAATAATTAGGATAATTAAAAACCATATTAATGAAATAAATAAAATTAAGATAATTAGGATAATAAAAAATAGTAACAAAAATACGATAATAAAAGTAATAAATAACTAATTAATTATTCTATAATTAGAATAATTAGAGTAATATAAAGTAATAAACTGATAATATTAAGTAAATATAATACGTGTCAAATAAATTTAAAAATTTTAATATTAATATAATATGAATATTAAATATTATTATAATATAATATAATTAAAATAATTAGGTCGAAACTGTTCCTTCAAAAGTTTCGGAAACACCACTTCAGAATTAAGAAAAGAGAGAAGTGGAAAGGATAAGACTCACCCACTTGTCCATCGAAAGTGCAACTTTCGCATCTTTTGATGTGAAAGTCACGGAACTCAATCTTAGTTTATTTTTAAACCCATCATTCCACTACTTCTGGAAGCGACCTGTATCCAAACAGCGAAAGTGCCCAAAGTGGCATCACTTCCACCACTTTTGGAACTTAACGACAATCCAAACAGCCCCTAAGCCATAGAACATATATAGCAGCAGCCATCACCGAAAGTCTAGCCCAGCTCAATATAGCAAAGCAAATAGCTAGAAAAACATTTCAAAGTTGTCATGCTATTTACCCTGCCATACATTTTTTGTAACCTCTGACTCTTGGGTGGCATCATCCAAATCAAATGATTGCATCTTTTCTTGAACCTTGAGGCATATCCACCTCTCACACAACGTATATTGCAATGGATATGCCTCAAGGTTCACCATTCTTTTCAGTTACAAACTAAATATTAAAAAATCCACAAAGCAGAACATGATTTCCTGTAATAGATGGAGGTGGCACATACAAAAATTTAAACTTAAGACTACCTCAACAACTCGATTCCAAATAGAAGAATAGAGAATTCAAAAATCTAAGTAATTGCATCACCATTTTTAGTTTTCTTCAACTATATTCCAACCAAGGTTTTCCAAACTGCTATCTTGCAGTTCATTATATTTGAGCATTTCTTGGATTCAGAATATCAGGTAGCAGTGCCAGATGATATACAAGTCCATTAACATGAGGAATAGATGTTCTGAAACATCTGTTGGAAGAACTGATAAGCATGACCAAATTGATGAGAGGATAAAACCTTCAGTTACATTTGAAATGTTCCTGAATGAACTTCTCTGCATCAGCAGGATATTTTTCTTTGATGTATGCTTTAAGGCATTTCTGATATGAAAAGTCTATCCAGACTCCATCAGTCCTTACAACAAAGAGACATCTTGACTGTCTGAACTGTGGATGCTGTCAACCTTCCAAAAGAAGCCTCAAGTTAGCTTAATGTTTGTCATGCGCTAAAATACTCCATTGCAGTACTGATATCCTAGATAAAGAAACCCACATATAAGTGAATAAATAAAGAATAAAGAGAATCAAAACCATTTTTTTCACTGTCCTGCTTAGTTCACATGACTTTTTTTGCATGTTGTGCAGAAAATAGAAATGTTTTTCATGAAATATGCTACAGACCTACTCCTCAAAACAATCACAGAAAGAAGTCTATGGAGCCAAAGGAGCAAATGCACACAAAAATGAAGGGTAGAAAGCAAACAACATACAGATAGCTCAATCTCCAAATAGGTCCTTTTGAACCATAAGATGGATATCTCCACTCGTTTACCTTAATTGATCATTACTTTCTCATGTTTTACATGCTCACTGGCTCTAGCACTTTGTTTGTACATTTGCCCTTCTCTACTTAACAGATGATAAGTAAGAAGCAGATGATAAGTAAGAAGCTTTTCTGTCGCTCTCATCTTCAGCACTATAACGCTCTCCATCCCTGTCTTTGTTTAATAGCATGCTCATTAAAGGGTACAAGGTTTGAGAACGTTGAAAACATGTTGCAAACCGATTCTTATGTCCTGAAAATGATAAATAATAAAAGTGTAGCTAATTCAAAAACAAGATTGTTCAACGTCAACATCTAATTAGATCAGCTATCTGAAGCATAGTTGCTGTGGCATGCTGCTTGAACATCGAGGGCGCCATCACGCACAGACGTCCGCCACCCGGCCTTCTTTCTCCGGGCGTCCTCGCCAGCCTCGGCTGCGAAGGAAAGGGGGGGTTCGGAAGGAGGTGGTGGCTTACCGAGGACGAAGGAGGGCAGCAGCGACGGCAGTGACGGGATGGCGGTGTTCTCGCCAGCGGGGCAACGACGGCGCAAGGGCAGAGCAGGTGGCTTACCGAGGATGAATGACAGAGCACCGACGGCGACGGCGTGGGGGGCGCAGGGAAGCGACTGGACGGCGATCTCCTCGTTGGCGGGGCAGCGACGGTAGCAGCTGCAGAGCAGCGGCGGCGGCGACACTTCAGTAGTTTAGGGCTACAGTAGGAAGGAGAGGGTTTTATAAGAAAATTTCGGGACTTTTTTGTGATTCAGAATATATTCGGGGTGTTATTTGCAGAAATCTGAATTTCAGGAATTTTTCTATAAATCTGAATAATTTCGGGGTATTATTTGCAAAAATCCGAATTTCGGAGACTTTTCTGTAAATCGAAATAATTTTCAGGGGGTTATTTGCAAAAATCCAATTTCGAGGACTTTTCTGTAAATTGGAGTAATTTCGGGATATTATTTGCAAAAAATTAAATTTCGGGGCGTTAAATATATAAAATAAGTTTTTAGGGATCTAATTGTAAAAATAACCGAGAGTAAAATTAAAATTTTTTAGAAAAATTTTGATTAAATAATAGTCAGGGTGGATAGATATTTTCGAAAATAGGATACGGGTAATTCCGAAAATAATACGGATTGTCCGTAATTTAGTCTAATTATAGGAATTTATAAGTAATTATTCCCTTTTTTTTTTCCATATTTTAACACTTTCAGTTCCACTGTTTCCTCGTCATCGTTTAAGAGATTAACGTGCCCCAGCAACTCAGCATACCAACCATACAACCCGGATTTTATTACCAAACTTTTTCGATTTTTTACACTCCACCCCTTGTTAATTTGGCTAATTGTGTAGACAAACATCTTGCTAATTACATTTGACCCCTTATAAATTTATTATTTATAATAGCTTTTTTGGACCAATGGTAACATCATGTTCTGTAGCTAATTTTTTTTTAAAAAATTTCCTTTATGTTTTGTGCAAAGAAAAACAATTGCTTAATCATGCGAGAAGTAATAAATGCATGAATTTTATGGCCATAATTATGTATCCAAAATAGTTGGCTGAACATAGACAGATACACGCTCTCCTCACGGCTCGATTGACACCTGAACAGAAAGCACAAAATTTTGCGATATGATGAAATTATAATAATATTGCAAAAAGCAAAAAACTATTTCCTGTCAAACATGGTCCAGCGGAGCAGCACACCGAGGCTTCATAATGATGAACCCCTTCCCATCTCCACCACCAACCAGCAAGCCACACGGGCCGCACCTTTTCCAAACACCCCCCTATATATCCACCGAAAAGCGCTGTTTCTCTAAATATAAACAACCACTGGGACCTCGGTGTAACATTCCCTACCCAAAAATATTACAACGCGCTTTCCTCTTCACGCGTCATCCCTACCTATTTATACTCTCCCCCTCCGGCCTTTCGTTCCTAGCAGGCGCTTCATTTCCCTTTTTGCCCTGCTTCTCCTTGTTTTTTTTTTAATTTTTTCTTTACTCTCTTCCACCTTCGTCCTGACCTCCTCGTCCTATATCTCGATAGAAATCTCGCCGGTAGATCGACCGCCGGCCGGCGATGGAGAAGAAGATGCGGGTGTTGGAGGACGAGCTCTTCCCGTCGACGCCGGGGAAGGTGAAGATAGAGCGGGCGCACGCCATCAACCGGCAGTTCCACCGCTGCTTCGCGTCGACTTCAACGATGTTCCTCTGGGCGCTGTTCCTGATCGCGCTCACCGCCACCTATCTCTCCGTCCAGTCCTTCGTCGACACCTCCTCCAAGTACCTCTCCGCTTCCTGGGGCGGCCTCCACTGGGAGCGCCAGGTCCGCGCCTCCGCCCTCCCCCGCCGCCTCAGTGGTGGCGGGATGTCCGTCCTCGTCACGGGCGCCGCTGGATTCGTCGGCTCCCACGTCTCCCTCGCCCTGCACAAGCGCGGCGACGGCGTTCTCGGACTCGATAACTTTAATTCCTACTACGATCCGTCGCTGAAGAAGGCACGCAAGGCCCTCCTCGCCTCTCACAGCATCCTCGTCGTCGAGGGCGACGTCAACGACGCCCGGCTCCTCGCCAAGCTCTTCGACATCGTGCCCTTCTCTCACGTGATGCACCTTGCCGCGCAGGCCGGCGTCCGGTACGCGATTGAGAACCCCAACTCCTACGTGCACAGCAACATCGCAGGCCTCGTCACGTTGCTCGAGGCCTGCAAGGCGGCCGATCCGCAGCCGGCTATCGTCTGGGCATCGTCCTCCTCCGTATACGGCCTCAACGAGAAGGTACCCTTCTCGGAAGCCGACACCACCGACCGGCCGGCGTCCCTCTACGCTGCCACCAAAAAAGCCGGCGAGGAGATCACCCACACCTACAACCACATCTACGGGCTATCCATCACTGGTCTCCGCTTCTTTACGGTCTACGGCCCCTGGGGGCGGCCGGACATGGCGTACTTCTCCTTCACCCGCAACATCCTCCAAGGGAAGGCGATCACCATCTACCGCGGCAGGGATCGGGTGGATCTGGCCAGAGATTTCACCTACATCGACGACATCGTAAAAGGCTGCCTAGGATCCCTGGACACCGCGGAGAAGAGCACGGGGAGCGGTGGGAAGAAACTAGGACCGGCGCAGTACCGGATCTTCAACCTGGGTAACACCTCGCCGGTGACGGTCCCGGCGCTGGTGGCGATCTTGGAGAAGCACCTGAAGGTAAAGGCGAAGCGGAACGTGGTGGAGATGCCCGGCAACGGCGACGTGCCCTTCACCCACGCCAACATCAGCCTCGCCCGCCGCGAGCTCGGATACAAACCCAGCACGAATCTCGAGGCAGGTCTGAAGAAATTCGTCAAGTGGTACCTCTCCTACTACGGCTACGGCAGCCGCTCCTCCGCCGCCAAGAGTTTGTAAATTTTTTATTTAATTCTTACTTTCCCCCCTTTTTTTGTTTTTTCATTTATTTTTGGACCTGGATTTTTTCTGATTTTTAGTGGATTTTTCCCTGAAGCGCGGGAAAAAATACATCAGGAAGAAGAAGGAGCAGTGTTTTATTATTTTTCTTTTGTCTTTTTAATTGTTGGGTGGCGCGATCGTAATTTGTCGGGGAATGAAAGCGGGGTTTTAGAGGGGGAGTGGATCAGGCTATCAGGGGAAATGTGCGCCAGCTGGAGAAGAGCGCGATCAACGGCTTGGATTTGGCGCACGTGACTTCAGGGGTACGACAGCCGTCCATCTGGTCAGCAGATGCGCGTTGGCGCCAGCTGTCGGACCGATCGGTGGGCCCCGCTGTCGCCGACCCTGTTTGGAACATTCTGGAATTTGTCGGCTCCGTCCGATCTGGATCCGACGGCGGAAGGTAAGAGTGTCGGTGGGGGATGGACGATCAGGATGGCGCCACGTAGGAAGGATCTGTGGGGCCCGATGATTAATCAGAAAATAAATGGAGAAATTGGATGATGAGGTGTTGTCTTAGAGCTAAAGGATGCAGCGGGCGCGTTACCAATTCGGTTATTATTGGTTTCACCAAATTAAAGAGAACGAGAGAAGACAACTTTGAAGTTTGGAGCTTTTGGTTGGGAATGACGGGGTTCGCAATGCTATGAATGTGTGGTCACTTTTTCGGAGGTGATTTTATTTTATTTTTTGGTTTTTTTGAAAATTTTTTAAATTTTAATCTAGTCTAATTTGTCAGAAGCTGTTCGATAATAATTATTTCGATGCTTAAGTTAATAATTAATATTTTAAATATAATAGAGAAAAAAAAAAAAAAAAAGACATGATAATTTTTTATGTCTTCAGGTGTTATGTTATTTTTAAGTGAATGTGAAATGGTTCAGTGTACCGAACAATCATAAATTTTGGATCTTTTAAAATTTTTTTCGAAAAAAACAATAAATTAGGTTTCATAATTATTTGATTCTCAGCATGCGTACACTGATGAGGTATGAGTCTAGCGATGGTTCGGTATAATTTTCTTATAGAGTCACCGAACTATGTAGGAGTATGCTGTCAACCGAGTATACCATACCTCTCTCACAGCTTGATGTTGAGGTAAGTCTCTACTTCGAAAGCAGAACTTTCTTTTAGGGTTAGATTTTCATTGAGTCTTTGACTTAATCCATTTATCTCAACATTTCATTAGATATGAACCAATTTTTCTAATTATTCAGTCTTTATTAGATCTAAACTGAGATTCCCAAACTTGCTAATTTAGCTCGGCATATAACCTCTTCATATCCGCTAAGCACACCGAATGTCCCATACCTCGGTCGTAAGGAGCCATTGTCGACATGGATGCATTGTGTAGTTTGGTTCATGACTTGGTTCTTTTCTAGAGCTTTTAATTCGGTTGATTTATTTGGTGTATTATCAATTCATATATATATTAAAATTACATGTCTTTTTTCATATTTTTAGATTATATTTTTTTTTTTCTAAAATTCTTTTTAATACTCTCGAATTAAAACTATTTATACGTATGAAAAATCACTTTTATTCTTTATTTTATATTATTATTCATTAGTTATATTTAATTTATAAATTTCTTTTACACTGCATCTCTCAAGCGTTTTCATCCTCAGTAATTTTTCTCCTTTTTTGAACTATTTTTCTGTTGCGGTATCAAAAAAGTTAATAAATTAAATTTAATTAATATATACTTAAAATATAAAATGAAGGATAAGAATATTTTTGATAAATATTAGTAATTTTAATTTGAGATAATTTTAAAAAAAAATACATATATCTCCCTAAGGGATCCAAAAATATAAAATAAGTATATAGTTTTTTTCTGAAAAATAAACAAATTTTATTTTTCATGTTAGATATGAATAAAAAATGTGGGCAAAGAAGGCTATTAGTAGTAGACTGGACCCCACATCACAATACTACCACAGCCAGAGACAAGACAAGAAATCTCGCAGCGAATCAAAATTCCACGTTCCCGTTTTCTGAGTTTGGTCCGGCCACGTGGGTAAAGCTCGGCGGAGATGCTCAAGTTCAGTACCGGTTCGGTTTCGATTATATGACCCGGTTTTTTCTTCAAAATTATTCCCTTTTTAGTATTCTGTGTGCGTTTTGTGCATATGAAGCAAGGCATCATCCCAGAAGGACCGAGAGATCCTCGTGACAGCTCAATCCTAGGAACGAAGGAAGAGAAACGAAGAAAAGAACCTTCCCTCCAAACACTCATATAAATACATCAATTTCTCCTCTCTCCTTGTTAATGCATCTTCCTCAGCCATGGCCACCTCCCTCAGCAACAACCTCATAGGAGTCCTCAACCTCCTCTCCTTCCTCCTCTCCATCCCCATCCTCTCCACTGGCATCTACCTCTCCTACCACTCTGTCACCGAATGCGAGAAGTTCCTCCAAACGCCGCTTATCACCATCGGCGTGGTCCTCATGGCCGTCTCCCTTTCAGGCCTCGCCGGTGCTTGCTGCCTCAAAGTCTGGCTCTTCTGGTTCTACCTCTTCGCCACCTTTCTTCTCATCCTCGCCGCAATTGCTTTCACTGTCTTTGCGTTCGTTGTCACGAGCAAGGGCGCCGGGGAGGCGGTGTCCGGCCGGGGGTATAAGGAGTACAGACTGGGGAATTACTCACATTGGCTGCAGAATAGGGTGATGGATATGGATAACTGGAGGAAGATCAAGAGCTGCTTGCAGGATGCAAAGGTGTGCAGGAGCTTGCAGGAGGCCAACAGAACCATGGATGAGTTCTATAACGAGAACTTGTCACCCACCCAGGTATTTTTCTAGCTTCAGGGTTTGTTTTGCATGAAGTGTTTTTCTCACGAAGCCACTTTGGATATGTTTGTTTCTTCTCTTGGAGTACTAATCACCAGTTCCTCAAGCTTTTTGAAGAATTTGCTGTTGTTTCTAGCTTTCAGATTCAATCTACAATTTCTCTTTTCCATTTGTATCAAGTGTTCTTATGTCTTTTCTCCATTGCTCTACTCTGCATTCAAGCATCTTGTGCTTAAGCCTCTTGTAAACAATGAGCACATATCTTTCATCGAAGTGTGATACTTGTGTTTCTGTGACTTCAATCTTCTTCCCTTTTTTTTTTTTTTTTTACTTTTTGTTTCAGTCTGGCTGCTGCAAGCCTCCTACTGAATGCGGATTCACCTACCAAAACCCGATCACCTGGGACAAGCCTGGGAACATTCGTAGCACCAATCCTGACTGCAACACATGGCAGAACGACCCGACAGTCCTATGCTACGACTGTCAGTCCTGCAAAGCCGGCGTAATCCAGAACATCAAGGATGACTGGAAGAAGGTTGCCATCATCAACATCATCTTCATCTTCCTCCTTATCATCGTCTACTCCGCCGGCTGCCATGCTTTCAGGCATGTTAGAAGGGACAGTGCTTGGGCATAGCTTCTACTGTTTTCGGAATCCTTTGCTTTCCGTTGAGTTTTTGATTGCTTTCCTTGACAGATTGGAACCTGGCTGTTTGCTTTTGCTTTGCAGATGTAAAGATACATACTTTATTCTGTCCATAATTTAGCATATGGCTTTTAATAATGATTCTTTTCTTCATCTCTCGCTTTCTCTTTAATTATTTAGCCTTTGATGGCAATAAGCTATCAAAAGATATGGTGATCATTGAATCACGTTCTTTCTTTTAGAAGGATTGTCATGCTGTGTAGCTTCTGCAGAGTTCTAGAGATGTTCAGATGTTGGAATTATGCAACATTGTGATCGTGTTAGTATTCACTAAGATTGTATTAGCATCAAGATGATAATATTATAATTAATATCAACGATTAAGAATGGGATTTGATAATTTACAAAGTTCAAGTTTCCATTTAACTTGTGAAGCTGTAGAAATATCTGCAAATTCCTCTCTGTAAACAGGTATCAAATCTATCTGATTGATGACAAATCTACTTTTCCTTTGTTCTATATTGCAAAAATCTTTAATTGTTATGAACTGCACGGAGCAAATGAAAATGTGCGAAAATAGTTAATTATCATTAACAATAAGCAAGCAAAAGAAATAACATTTTACAATTATGATGATACAAAACAAAACTGATAATGTGTCTTTCATTTCTTCAGTTGATTTTCGACATCCCGTTCTTCCTCAGCAAGCAAAGGCTCGTTGAGATCGCTTTCTCTTAGATCTTTCTTTGGTTCGGACGATATGGGCATAGTTGTGGAATCATCTTTCAATTCTAGCTCTCCTTTGTTATAATCATTGGCTTTCCCCCATAGCACTGTATACAA
The DNA here is from genome assembly GCA_005019695.1 of Trichopus zeylanicus subsp. travancoricus. Taxonomy (NCBI): domain Eukaryota; kingdom Viridiplantae; phylum Streptophyta; class Magnoliopsida; order Dioscoreales; family Dioscoreaceae; genus Trichopus; species Trichopus zeylanicus. Next base: position 56,284 of record RXID01014854.1, on the reverse strand, counting down.
GCCACCCACAACTGCAACTGCACCTACCAAGCTGAAATTTCAGTGCAGAATGCTATCAGCGTCGCGCATCTCAGAGATAAAAAGAACAAATTTCCATATTAGTTTTCTTCAAATTAAACTCTGAATTTTGATAGAAACTTTGCACTATTAATTCATGAAATATTACCTTCCAAGATGGAGCTTTTCATTAAGCAATAGGAAGCCGATGATTGTGGTGATTACAGTGGAGAGAGGATTGAACAGTGCAGAGAAGAGAGGCCCTCTGATTGTTATGCTCCATGATTGAAGATAAAATGTTACTCCAGATCCAAAAATTCCCTGAATAGCTTCCATATATGATTCAATAAGCTCTTCAAGCTATAGAAAATTTCAGAAATTAAATATTATCTAGTTAACAAGAACTCACTGCAAATACTCACGGCAAATAGACAGCAGATGAGTTCGAAGAGCGATTTGATCTTCCAAATATTCAAGGTTGGCTCAATTGAAAATGTGAGAATTGCCGATTGGATGGTGGATAATAAACACATCCAAGCTGAAAGTGACAATGGATCAAGGTAATGTTTGCATATTGGCACCTGTGAATCAAAACATTAGAGATTAAACTGATTTTTTAATCATTTTTTACATTTTCTTGCTCCTTTAAATCTTGAGAATTGCATATTTACCTGCAAAATGAGCCAAGCGGACCAGCAGCAAGCACTTCCCATGAGAAAAAGGGAACCAATCAACCAGCCTTCCTTTACTGAATGAAGAATATATGTCAGTGTAGGAATTTGCATATTTAACAGTTTTGGGCCTTTATACAAAGCCATGCACATTGCTCCTCCAACACAGACTAGTGTCCCAAACACCTTTGCCATGCTCCTCAAGCTCCTCAGCTTCACTTTCTCTAATCTGATCGGGCAACAAGACATTAATTTCCTCAAACTTAGTAAACAATCATGCTTAAGAGCATCACTAACATAAGTTCATATGCTCTGACAAGAGTATATTCGTGTGAAAGTATACATCGAGTTTATACGAATACGAATATAGGTACATGAATCTCGTTCGGCAAAGGTACAGCTTGCCTATCATTTCGTTAATGCAAAACTATAAAGCTAAACAAGTACAGACAAGGGCAGTAATGAAGCTAGCGGGCAGTAGGAAAAGAATACATAGATTTCTCTTCTTTCAGATCCACCCAGCAATGGATCCGAGGCCAAAAACGATTTTCAGTTGTTTGGTGCGTTTACATACAAAATCTAAGGTATGAATTTTCAAAAAAAAAAAAAGAAGAAAAAAAATTGGATTCATGTATCACGTCTGAATATTTTGAGCAAGAAACGCATGTGGCAGACAATGTTCACATGTTCAACTACTTACTGTTATATTCTAATGGAATTTGACCTCGAACGAAATGAGAACTCTTACAAATATGAAATTCATTTCAAGCAAATTTTATGGTGATATTAATTCAGCTCCTGCACTATTGGATTCACAAGGAACGCAAGAAAAGCTTTCGGGGAATTTACCCAAAGAAAAGTGCCAGCAGAAATGTGATTGCTGGTATCAGATTGGTCATTGCGGTGGCCATGGATGAAGATGACAAGTCCAAACCTTTGTAATAGAAATACTGGTTCATGGTTGCCCTGCAAACAAACGACAGAACAAAAACAAACACATATTCATCATATAACCTAAGGAGAAAGCAAACAATTTCTGAATAGAACAGATAAAATCGTACCCGAAAAGAGAAGCAATAAATACCAAAGCAAATCCTTTCACTCCCACTGCCAAGTGACCAATCCTTCCCCTTCAATAACATCGACATCAGACTAACATGATACACAGATTTGTATATGACATATACAGAGAAAGAGAGAGGGTAGGTACCCTTTGGATAGAATGGATGCGGGAATCAAGACAAATGTGGCAATTGCTTGCCTATAGACCACAAAGACCATAGTGCTCATGCCCTCGGTGAAAGCTTGCTTCGCCGTAAGCGCCATGCCGGCGTAGATGAACTGCACCAGCACCATTGCTACGCTGGGGATGCACCCATGGAAGCAGGACTCGGCCATATCTGCTCTCAAAGGAGAGAAAGAAGATGTTGCTTCCTCGAAGAAACTCCACAAAGTGGCCTTATATAGGGGAGAGTGAGGAAGCGCCTTGGAGGATAGCTCAACTTGCTTTATTTGATTTTGATTTTAATTTTAAATCTAGCTTCTAGAGTAAAACTTGTTAGAAATTCAGGAAATATGCCAAAATAATCCAGAAACATTCATGTCAGATTATTGAGAAAAATAAAGGACATGGAAGCGTACCTGATTCCATTGGGATAAGACTGACACCCAATTAAGTCCACTGCGCTCCGGCGACCAGCAGCGGAGACGGCGGCGTGCGGTGCGGTGGCGTGCGTCGCAGCTGCGCGCAGGCGTCGTACGCAGGCAGCACGGGACCCGACGGCAGGCGTCGTGCGCAGGCGTCATGCGCAGGCAGGCGTCGTGCGCAGGTTGCTCGGACTGCGGCGGCGCCTGCTTCGGCCCGACGGCTCGGGGTGACGACGACCGGAGGCGCGGGAGAGCACGGATCTGACGACGCCGGACGGCATGACGGCCTGGCAGCCGTGGCCCAGCGGGGACAACGGTGTGGCAGCGGGGCGGCCGAACGGCGTGACGGCGAGGCAGCGCGGCAGCCTGGCGGCGGCGGCAGAGGAGTTAGGGTTAGGGTTTTTGGAAGGAGGTCTTCTGACTATTTGGAATTTTTACCCACGATGGATTTAGGATTTCTTTTCCTGTTATATCAAATTCCACAGTCAGGGACCACACCCATAAATCTTAATGGGTTAATTGTTAATTAGTCCATCAATAATTAACAATTAAACCCCAGGAATTCTACACATTCACAATTTAGCCACCACACTTATATTTTAGATGACAAAGACTCTAAATTAAATAGATCACCTCAATTGGGTCCTTATACCATATAATAGAAATATATATACAATAATTTCATGCAATACATGTACGTCTACATGTCCTTATGTATAAATGTACATGATTTATAGTCCAAATTCTAACAATCTCCCACTTGGACTATATATAACCATGTACATATAACTTCTATTGCATATGCATCTCTACATCTTTAATGTGTACATAACTAGAAAAGTCATCTAAACCGATTCCGTCCATTAGTCTGACTAACACAAGGACCAAAGAGGCAGTCGTTGCTATTGTTTGCAACTAAACCCACATTAATCTCATACATCAATTTAACTAAATGACATAAATCAAGTGTGGATGTGTAGCATGGAAATTATATGTAATGTGATCAGCACATGCCTATTTCCAACTGGTCCAACTTTAACCAAATGACATCAAAATTCAGAGTAAACAATGAAAACTGAAAATAACTGAATAATTTATTAATGTCATGACATTAAGTACAGTACCAAGCATAAATAAAAACACAAACTCCCACTAAATCAAATGGCATCAAATGCAACAACACCCATATTTGTAACATAATCATGAAAGGCCTTAGGTGCTAATGCCTTAGTGAGCGGATCTGCAATCATAGAGTTTGTTCCTACATGCTCAATACTAATTAACCCACTCTGAATTCTTTCTTTCACAACAAGGAACTTAATATCTATATGCTTAGACTTTGAAGAGCTCCTGCTGTTATTTGAGTACAAGACTGCTGCTCTACTGTCACAGTGCAACTTAAGTGGCCTTTCAATACCATTAACTATTTGCAGTCTTGAAACAAAGTTTCGCAGCCACATAGTATGATTAGATGCCTCATGACAAGCTACAAATTCAGCCTCCATAGTGGAAGATGCAACGAGTGTTTGTTTGGCACTCTTCCATGAAACTGCACCTCCAGCTAGCAGAAAAAGATAGCCAGATGTCGATTTACGACTGTCTTGGCATCCAGCAAAATTGAAATCAGAAAACCCAATGATGTCAAGTTTGTCCGACTTCCTATATGTGAGCATTAAATCCTTTGTGCTTTGTAAGTATCTGAAGACTCTTTTGGCTGCTACCCAATGTTCTCTTCCTGGATTAGCTTGATATCTACCAAGCATTCCAACAATATATGCGAGGTCAGGACGGGTGCAAACCTGCGCATACATAAAGCTCCCTACCGCTGATGCGTAAGGAATATTTTCCATAAACTTGGAATCAATATCAGTTTTGGGACACTGGTTCAAAATGAATTTATCTCATTTAGATACGGGGGTATCATGTGGCCTGCAATTTTGCATGTTAAATCGTTTTAATAGACTTTCAATGTAACCCTTCTGTGATAATCCTAAAACTCCTCGTGAACGATCACGATGAATTTGGATCCCTAATACGAAGGATGCTTCACCAAGATCTTTCATTTTAAATTATTCCGAAAGAAATTTCTTGGTTTCTCGAAACAGTTCTACATCACTACTAGCAAGCAAAATATCATCCACATATAAGATTAAGAAAATAAATCTACTCCACTGAACTTATGGTATACACAATATTCAACATGGTTCACTTTAAACCCAAATGAGAGAACGACCTGATGAAACTTTTGATACCATTGACAGGAAGCTTGCTTAAGCCCATAGATGGATTTCTTAAGTTTACAAACCAATTGGCTAGATTCGTTGGAATCCAACCCCTCCGGTTGTAACATATAAATTGTTTCCTCAATGTCTCCATTAAGAAAAGCGGTCATTACATCCATCTGATGTAACTCAAGATCAAAATGTGCTACAAGTGCCATGATGATCCTAAAAAAGTCTTTTGAAGAAACTGGAGAGAAAGTCTCTTTATAGTCAATGCCTTCCTTTTGGGTGAATCCTTTGGCGACAAGACGAGCTTTATATCTTTCTACATTACCTTGTGAATCCCTTTTGGTTTTAAAAATCCATTTACAACCAATATGTTTCACACCTTCAGGTAATGAAACAAGATCCCAAACGTCATTGTCTTTCATGGATTGTATTTCCTCACCCATGACATTAATCCACTTTTGAGAGTTGGAACCATTGACTGTTTCATGGAAGGTGAGTGGATCCTCTCCCTCTAAGCCAATGTTATTCTCATGTTCCTGAAGAAAAATAACATAATCATCTGAAATTGCTTTTCTTCTTTCTCTAGTGGATCTTCTTAAAGGCACAGGCTCTTCTTGAATTTGAGTATGTTGAGTTTGATCCACATTTTCCTCATGAATAATGGATTGAGGAATAACTGGATGATCTTGATGAGTTGGAAGTTCAGCATTGTCTTGGATTTGTACCGGATGTTGTTGAATCATGTTAGGAATGAAAGCTTGATCATGATCAACAACTACTGTAGGAAAAGGAATATTTTCCAACTCCTCCTCAAACACAAAACCTTTAACATTATCTTCCCCCCCAAACTCAACATCCTCAAAGAACCGAGCATTTCCCGTCTCAAAAAATGTTCTTGTTTTAGGATCGTAGAATTTAAATCCCCGTGATCTTTCAGCATATCCTACAAAATAACTACTAACAGTTCTTGCATCCAGTTTCTTTTCATTTGGCTTACAAGGCCTTGCTTCAGCTGGACATCCCCAAACTTGTAAGTGCTTTAAGACAGGTTTCTACCCGTCCATAACTCATAAGGGGTTTTGTTAGTAGCTTTTGTAGGAACTCTATTGAGAATATACATTGCGGTCTTTAATGCATCTCCCCATAGTGAGTGAGGTAAAGTTGTACGACAAATCATACTTCGTACCATATCCTTAAGGGTTCTATTTCGTCTCTCAGCTACACCATTCATGTTCGGAGAACCCGGCATGGTGTATTGAGGAACGATCCCACACTCACTAAGAAATCTAGCAAATGGACCTGGACGTTGTTCACCTGATCCGTCGTACCTTCCGTAGTATTCACCACCACGATCAGATCTTATAGCCTTAATTGATATACCATGTTGGTTTTCAACTTCGGCTTTGAACAACTTAAAAACATCCAATGCTTGTGATTTCTCATGAATTAAATATAGGTAGCCATATCGAGAGTAATCATCTATGAATGTGATAAAATATTGTTGACCATTCCAAGAAGCTGTAGGGAACGATCCACAAATATCTGTATGTATCAAGTCTAAGACTTCCTTAGCTCTCTCAGCTCCTACTTTGCTCTTATTTGTAGTTTTTCCCTTTATACACTCAACACAAATATTATGATATGAATCATCAAGTTTTTCAAGAATTCCTTCTGACACAAGTCTGTCAATTCTCCTTTTAGAGATATGACCCAAACGCTTATGTCATAATTTAAAGGAATTTTCATTTAAAAATTTGCGTTTAGTGTCTTTTGTTTCAGTATTATGGGACTCACTGTATGAACTTTCTATATGAAGCAAATAAAGGTTGTCATTATCAGTTAAATGACTGGTTCCATACAACACAGAATTAAAATAAATATCACATTTTCTATTACCAAATGAACAAACAAATCCTTCTTTGTCCAAAATAGAAATTGATATCAAATTCCGTCTAAAAGACGGTACAATAAATGTATTATTTAATTCTAAATAAAAACCAGTACGTAATAACAACCGAAAAGTCCCAATGCCCACAACTTCAACCCCTTTTCCGGCCCCCATATAGATGTACTTATCGTCATCATTTGGCTGTCGGGAGTTCAGGCAACCCTGCATAGATATACTTATGTGAGTTGTTGTAGCCGAATCCAACCACCAAGTATATCTATGTACTGAAACTAAATTAACCTCATAATTAACAAGAGCAAAAGATGTACCTTTCTTCACTCGCCAAGCGTGAAATTTGGCACAATCTTTCTTAAAATGGGAAAAGTCCTTGCAAAAGAAGCATTTCTTTTCCTTATGTCCCTCGGACGTATTTTTCTGCTTCTTTTGCAGTTCCTTCACCGCAACATCTTTAGTTTTTCTCTTCTTGCCTTGTCCATAAGAAGATGATGTCAAATGAGCACTCTCGGTTTTATGTTGTTTCATCCTGTCTTCCTCTTGCATTAAATAAGAAATGAGCTCATTCATTGTCCATTTCTCCTTCTAACAATTATAGCTCACTTCAAATTGACTGAATTGCGGAGGAAGAGAAATCAACACTAAATGAATGAGCAAGTCTTCCGAAAGCTCTAATTTTAGTGTTTTTAATTTCCCTGCAAGATTAAACATTTCGAGAATATATTCCCTTATGTTCCCGTTACCCTTGTACCTCATGGAAACAAGTTTTCTTAAGGCTGCACTTGTTTCCACCTTATCGCTTTTCATATAGCGCTTTTCAAGGGTTTCAAGGAACCTTTTAGCATCAGTCTCCTCAGACATAGTGTCCAAAAACATCTCTGGGATAGCATTTTTCATTATCATAAGATTCAAGCGGTTAGAGCGTTCCCACCTCTCAAAAGCTCTCCTATCATTAGCAGAGCTTTCATCTGTAAAAGGTGCAGGACGTGGCTCCCTCAATGCTAGGTCAAGTTCCATACATCCCAATACTATAGTTACCTTATTTTTTCAAGTCTTAAAATTGCTCCCATTGAGCACTGGAATGCCATTGATATTGGCAGTGACAGCAGAAGCATTCACAAAGTCAATTGAAAGAGAACAAAAATTTAAAACACAATCAGCTCACAAAAAGAAATTAAATCCCATCTCAAGATACCTAGCACAACATTGAAATTAAGTCTTTGGACAAAATTCAATTTGTAAGTGGTACTCTTGGTGTGGCAATCAAATATTGACAATAAAGTCCTGTCAAATAATAAGCCTTTCTTCGGACCGACTTATTACCCACATGGATAAAACCAAATAATTGTCACATATTTATTACCACAAATATGCTTTAATTTCGGCCAAATAATAACCTTCCTTTGAGCCGATTATTACCTGTATGAAACTTCAAGCATGTAATGTCTTCCTAATATTTTAGTTTAATTCAATCTACACAATAGAGGTTACTTTGGCAACATATTACTTGAACCAAATTAAATTAAAAATATTAGTAACTGAATCCATGAAAACATTCATTCTCAAAAACCCAACATGAAACCTGGCTCTGATGCCACTTGTTAGAAATTCAGGAAATATGCCAAAACAATCCAGAAACGTTCATGTCAGATCATCAAGAAAAATAAAGGATACGAAAGCGTACCTGATTCCATTGGGATAAGACTGACACCCAATTAAGTCCACTGCGCTCCGGCGACCAGCAGCGGAGACGGCGGCGTGCAATGCGGCGGCGTGCGTTGCAGCTGCGCGCAGGCGTCGTACGCAGGCAGCACGGGACCCGACGGCAGGCGTCGTGCGCAGGCAGGCGTCGTGCGGCAGGTGGGCGTCGTGCGCAGGCTGCTCGGGCTGCGGCGGCGCCTGCTTCGGCCCGACGGCTCGGGGTGACGACGACCGGAGACGCGGGAGAGCACGGATCTGACGACGCCGGACGACGTGACGGCCTGGCAGCCGTGGCCCAGCGGGGACAACGACGTGGCAGCGGGGCGGCCGAACGGCGTGACGGCGAGGCAGCGCGGCGGCCTGGCGGCGACGGCGGAGGAGTTAGGGTTAGGGTTTTTGGGAGGAGGTCTTCTGACTGTTTGGAATTTTTACCCACAATGGATCTAGGGTTTCTTTTCCTTTTATATCAAATTCCACAGTCAGGGACCACACCCATAAATCTTAATGGGTTAATTATTAATTAGTCCATCAATAATTAACAATTAAACCCCAGGAATTCTACACATTCACAATTTAGCCACCACACTTATATTTTAGATGACAAAGACCCTAAATTAAATAGATCACCTCAATTGGGTCCTTATACCATATAATAGAAATATATATACAATAATTTCATGCAATACATGTACGTCTACATGTCCTTATGCATAAATATACATAATTTATAGTCCAAATTCTAACAAAACTTGTTTAAATAAATTATTTGATAAAAGCTGTGGAAAAAAAAATTCAAATATTGTCGACAATCCTCGTTAATTACCGCAAGAAATGAGCTGGTAATGTAATTAAATTCTCTTGTTCTTGAGTCTGTCATTGTCTTTACTCTTCCGTATGTATCTTCATCTCTTTGCATTATTTGTTACGGTTTTGAATGATGACCATTTACATTTCATAATTATCTGTTCTTTGTAAGAACATGCATGTCTCATATCTGTAATTTTAGCAAAACTGCGATTGTTGCTGCTAAAACTCTTATTTTACAGTAATGTTCCATTTAATTTCTTAAGTACTCTCATAATCTTAGCTTACTCTGTTGAAAATTTCAATTTATTTTTCAACAATATTTACGTGTTTAATCTCTGTTTTATGATAAGAACAAGTGGGAATCCAAGAAAGGGAACCAAAATTGACACGACTGCACAGTTCCATGTGGCAAGCACCAACACCACTTGCTGATTAGGACGGTGACCATACTAATCTCGTATTTAGTTGTTCATTTGGATTAGCGCACATGATTTGAACACGGCAGAACACCAATGTGATTGATTGATTGTTGTGTCCAAAGTAAGTTAACAACATGGCCTGTGATGTCTCCCCACCTGAGCGTCAATGCCATAAATTTCAGATCGATAAAAAGACACGACTCTTTAAAACGTCGGACCCACCCGCTCCGGGTCCGACAGGCTGGTGATGGAGTGGCTGGCAAGCGATGTTCCAATTATTTCAGCAAACTAACATTGCCACTGTAGTTATAGCCACAAGGTGAGCCCTAATTATATTTTTTTTAAAAAAAATATTTTAAATAAATAATTATCTATCTTGTTTATGAAATTACGTAAAATTATATATATTATTTTTATTAGTAAAATATTGCTCATTTTATATTATAAATTTATAAAAAAAATTACCTTTGTTAAAATATTAAAAAATAATTTACTTTAAATCAATTTTATTAATTAAAATTAATATAAAAATTTTAATTATTATCATTTAGTTTTAAGTTAAATAACTATTAAACTTATTTATTCTAGTTTTTATGAAAAATTCATTGTCTCATTTAACGAAATTAAGAATTAAGAATTTAATTTTGTCGGACCGGTTGTTTTAAAATAAAGCCAAACGAAAAAAAATTAGTCTTTTACATTAATTTTATTGATGAAATTAAATTAAATTAAATTAAAATATTTTTAAAATATTTTAATCGAGATAATTTTTTATAAATTTATATTATAAGACAAGTATGTTTTATAAAATAAATAATTTTTTAAAAAATCGAAATAAAAGAGGTAATTTTTTACTAAAAATTTTAAAAAATAAAATGGCCAAAGCATTGCACGGAAAAATGGAACGTGTACAAAACCTTCCATTGGATTACATACCGCATGCTTTATATGATTGAATGTAGATTCAAATAGGATTCCACGCGAAGAGTGCGTTCGAATGCATTATTTCTGTCGTACCAGCCCAAAGGTCCCGATGTCGTGCATTATTGAGATTCGGATCCTCCAACTCCGATTCGGTGTCACATGCATTCCTTTTCACGTCCGCATCTCGCTGCCGTTTTCCTTGCCTCCACTAAACCGTTTGGATGATTTTTTATTTGGAATCCAGAAAATTATCGATTCGACGTTAATAAATTATTAATTCTGTCAATTTCGTAAATTTCTATATTTGGATTGAAAATAAAACTCAATTATTTTCAAATAAATAAAATTATTTTTTTTTATTTTATTCATATTTATTTTTAAAAAAATATAAATATTTAATAAATAAATTAATGAAACATATTTTGGTGATTAAAAATATATATAAATATTAAAAAAATATTTACACTAATTTTTTTAAAATATTTATTCCATCAATAAAATATATTTTAAATTAAAAATCGATAATATAAGGTATTAATATTTAAAAAATTATGTAAAAAAATTAATGAGTAGAGAAAAAAATTTCATATGATTTTAAATAAAACAATTTAGTTTATTTTTTAAAACATAATGTTAATGGTTGAATTTAAAAAAAATATAGAACTTTTCTATTAACCTACCCAAATAAATGTGGGCCCCATCCAATTTTGAGTCGAAATTGTGACTTCCACGATTTTAGAAGAGAAATTCAAATATCACTGTTCGAAATTATTGGAAATGTCGATTCTCCAATTCCGAATAGTGTTTAGTGTAATCAAATATTGGAATTGGGGGAATTGAACCCCCCCAATTCACGCTATTTGAAATTGATCCAAACAGCCCCTAATTACTTTCTTTTAATTCTTAATTGCGTGATTATCATGTTAATTAATGATCATGACCTGAATTTATGATTCCTAGATAACTCTCCATGTACATTGTTCTGTTCAAATAAAACATAGATTTGGGGCATTTGTGCAAAAAACGCTCATGATTAGGCCCGCTTTAAAAGACCCAACGCCCACATCCGGCCCAGTGGATGTTGAGCCCATCTCAGGCAGTTGATTTGCTGGGCTTTGGGCTTTCTGAATGGGCCCGATATTTTCAATGGGCTAAACTATGCCCCTCTCTATCACAATCATTTCCTTCCAAATAAGTTTAATCGACAAAGTAGTATGACTTAAATTGTGAAAACCGGACCGGATGCTGAACCGGACAAAGCATCCAGTCCGGTCAAATCCGGTTTGACCGGTGGATCAACTCTGTTGAATCAAAGTTACTATTTAAATATAATTATATTATTGTTATTGGTTTTAAACATAATTACTTAGTTGTATGATTATTTAAGTAGTTTGTTAATTATGTTGATCGTATTCAATTCTTAATAAATATAATTTTAAATTATTTTTAAGTATAAGTTAAACCAGTAAATTCAACTACTCGGTTCACTCGATTCTGGAATAATACCGGATTAAATAAAATTTTAGTCCGAAAATTAATTCAGTTACGATTTAAAAAACCAATAAAAGAACCCAGGCCAAGGCCCAAGAGCAGGCTCGGGTTGAGCCCTCGCATTTACTACACTCATCGGCCTAAATTAATAATTAGGGAGGAACAAAATCGTTAAATCGTATTGGTTTTGTAATTTTTGAAATTAAAATTACATTATAGTTTTTGAAGATCTTAAAATCGAAATTATATCAGTTTGGATTAAAAACTAAAATTTTAAAATTTAAAATTTATATTTTACATAATAATATTTTAATTTTTTAATATAATTTTATTATAATTTTAATGAATATTTAAAAATTATACATACGAAATTTATGTTTTAATATATATGTAATATATTATATACTTATTTAAAATTGATATGATTTTAATTTATTTTTTAAAAGTGTAGATCTAAAAATCAAAACTAATTTTACCGTTATATAAAAATTTTAAACTAAAATTCTACTTTTTTAATTAGAGAATTATTTTTTTGATATAATGTTTAATCCATATGATACTTTTATACTCTTGATTTTTAGACTATTTTGCTCACCCTATGGACAATTAGGGGTAAGCAAAACTAATGAACTATACTTGTTCTGCAATGTTTAGAATTAGAACCAAAATTCAGTTCTTAAAAATCTTAAAATTGAAACCGTATCAGTTTAAATTAATAATTATTTTTTTATTATGATTCTAAACTAGTTTTAAAATTTACATTATAACATTTTAAATATAAAATATAATTTATAAAATAATATTTTTTATGATATCTTTTAAAATTATAATTGTAATAAAAATTTTAAAAATTATAAATATGAAATTAAATTTAAATATATATAATATTTATATACTTATTTAAAATTAATATGATTTTAATTTACTAAACTTTTATAAAATGTAAAACTAAATCGAAACTAATTTTAGGATTGTATAAAAATTGAGAATATAAATTAGAGGAAATTACCTACAATTCTCCGTAATTAGTCCTAATTAACTACAACCCTCCTAATTTCCGAAATTACCCACGCCTCCCTTTTTTTCAAAATATTTACCTACACCCCCTAATTGTTATTTAATCAAAATTCAGATTTTTGCAAATAATATCCTGAAATTATTCCGATTCGCAGAAAAGTCTCAAAAATTCGGATTTTTGCAAATAACATCCTGAAATTATTTTGATTTACAGAAAAGTCTCTGAAATTATTGCGACAGCGGTGAAGGTGGCGGCGCGCAAGCGGCGACACTGGAGGCCGTCGGTGGAAACGGAGGCTCGAGGCCAGCGCACGGGAGCGGACGACGGAGGCCGGCGAGCAGGCACGGAAGCCGAAGGCCGAGGCCGAGGTCGGCGCGCTAACACGAGAGCGCGGACGGCCAAGGTTGAGGCTGTCCGCGTCGGTGTGCCGAGCCCAAGGTTGAGGCCGAGGCTGTCCGCACCCGATTGCGACGCGCTGATGTGTTGGCCTCGGCCTCGGCCTTGACTATCCGCGCCTGCGTGCCGGCGCCCCGGCGTGTCGACCTCGGCCTCCGTCTCTTGTGTCGAGGTCGAGGCCGAGGCTGTTCGCACACGTGTGCTAGCGCCCTGGCCTCGACCTCCGTTCCCAGACGGCCTCGGCTTTGGCGGTCCGCGCCTGCATGCTAGCACGTCGGTGCGTCAGCCTTGGCCTTCGGCTTCCACGCTTGCTTGTCGGCTTTCGCTGCCCGCTCCCGTGTGCCAGCCTCGAGCCTCCGCTCCCGCCGTCGACCTCCGGCGTCGCCGCTCACGCGCTATCACCGTTGCCGTCGTCGCAATAATTTCAGGGACTTTTCTGTAAATTGGAATAATTTCGAGGTGTTATGTGTAAAAATCCAAATTTCAGGATGTTAAATAATAAAAAATAAATTTTTAGGAGTTTAATTGTAAAAATAACCGAGGATAAAATCGAAATTTTTTGAAAAAATTTTAATTAAATAATAATCAGGAGTGTAGGTAAATATTTTAAAAAAATAAGGAGGGTTGATAATTTGGAAAATATATAAAATTATAAATAATTAAAATTAATTATAGGTAATTTTCCTAAAAATTACGCCGATTTGTTTTAAAAATCCATTCTTCCCAACCGACAAATAGCTCTCTCTTTGTCCACACTGTCCACTCTTCCTCTATATAAAAACGGCGCTCCTCCCGCTCGGACCCATACCAACTCCTCTTCTTCCTCCTCCCTCCTCTCCCCAGCGCAAAGATCATGGCTTCTCCCCTCTCCTCATGGCCCTGGAGCCACCTGGGCACCCTAAAGGCACCACCTTTCCCTTCCATTCCTCCTGTATTCTCCATTCACGGCTTTTTCCTCTCTTTTCTGAGTTTTCACTGCTTCTTGTGCTGCAGTACGCGCTCTACGTGCCGTTTGCCGCCAACGCCTTCTTTTCCAGCTCCTGGGACTCGTGGTGGCTTCGGCTTCTCGCCCTGTTCGTGCTCAGAGGCCTGGTTCACCAGCTCTGGTCCTCCTTCAGCAACCTGCTCTTCCTTACTCGCCGCCGGAGGATCGCCAGGGACGGCGTGGACTTCGCCCAGATCGACAAGGAGTGGGATTGGTGTGCGCTTGCGTTGCTTGGTCAAAATGTTTTGTTTTGCGTGCCAGGTGTTTGATGTTTTGTCTTGGGCGCAGGGATAATTTCTTGATTCTGCAAGCTTTTGTTGCGATTGTGGTTTGTTATGCATTTCCGGGGTTGAGGGAGCTTCCGAGGTGGAACCTTTGCGGGTGTTTCGTTGCTTTGCTGCTCCATGTTGGGGTTTCTGAGCCGTTTTTCTACTTCGCGCATAGACTTTTCCATAAAGGTGCTCTCTTTGAGGACTACCACTCTGTCCATCACTCAGTTCCGGTTCCTCAGCCCTTCACAGGTAGTGCTGTTCAGGAATATCTATCTCTATCTGCGAATTCAATGATGCTTAATTGTGGGGATTGTTGGTTGCAGCTGGATTTTTGACTCCACTGGAGCATGCGGTGATGGTGATGGTGAAGGGGGTGCCTTTGCTTGGGACCTGCTTGGTGGGGCTGGGCTCTAGTGCAATGGTGTGTGGCTATGTTTTGCTGTTTGATTTCTTGAGGTGCATGGGTCACTGCAATGTTGAGGTGTTTCCACATGGAGTGTTTGAGACCTTTCCCTTCCTCAGATACCTAATTTACACCCCAACGTGAGTGATCAATCTCCTTCATGCATTCATTTGTGAAAATGATGGATTGCATCATTTATTCAAATCTACTTTGGGTATAAATACATTTTGGTAAGTTGTCTCATTGGCTAAAATTTGTTACCAGTTGGTAGAAACAGGGTGTTTCCTTGTCTATCATGCATATTATTTGCCGTTTTTTTTTGTTTGTGATCAGAGGTCACGCTTTTCTTGAGGCTTTCATGTTTGAAACATGTTGTTCATTGCTTGCGTGCTTAGGTCTCCTAGAAGTAACTCATCATCTTCTTTGAGAAGGAAGGGTTTCTTGCTTTTTGGATCATACTGAACAACTTTTCCTCCCAAAAGATGACATCTTCAATTAACTGGTTAGGTTTTATTGTTTCCTAGTGAAGTGTCTCTATCACGCGGCTGCGACAATTTCTTCATCAAAGAAGTCGGAAAATTTTCTTTTTCTTTTTCACTGGTTCATTTGCCTTTTTTGATAGCATTCATTCTAGGAGCTTTTGTATTGACCGGTGATTTTTATTGCCTCTTGCGCTAAAATGTGCAATTTTCTGCCAGGCTATGGTCTGAGGCAATTTCAGCTTCCTTTTTAGAATGCATATCACATGACCTTATATCTTATGGACAAACATATCTCACAAGATGTCTACATGTGCTATGCTGTAAGGATAGGCAAAAATAACAACAAAACTGACACTGATCTCTCTTTTTTGGTCATATAAATAACTTTTTCAACGTTAGCTGAATAATTGAAGTCAAGATTTTCAATTTGAACTGTTTTACAGATATCACAGCCTTCATCACACTGAGAAAGACTCCAATTTCTGCCTCTTTATGCCAATATTTGATGTTTTAGGTGGGACACTGAACAAAAAGTCATGGAACTTTCAGAAGGAGATTAGCTCAGGTGTGTTTCTGCTATTAAATTATGCCAAATCACTAAAATAAACTAAAAAACATCTTTAAAAGAACTAAATACTCCTAACATGTGTCAAAGCCAAATCTAGACCTTCTTTTTTTTTTTTACAGGAAAATAGACCTTCTTTGTGATGAATGCTAACTGAAATTAACTGTCTATCCTTACTGCTATCTTCTCAGCAGTAAGCTATCGCATTTTATAATTTAAGATCAAATGCAGGGAGGGATGAGCAAGTCCCAGGCTTCGTATTCTTGGCACATGCTGTGGATATCATATCGGGGATGCATGCACCCTTTGTATTCCGAACTTTTAGCTCAATCCCATATTCTTTCAGGCTCTTCCTTCTGTCGTTGTGGCCTGGCACCTTCATTGTCATGCTTGAAATGTGGGCATGGTCCAAGACCTTTTTGTTCTCTTTCTACAGCCTCAGGGGCCAGGTGCATCAAATTTGGGCTGTTCCCAGATTCGGATTTCAGGTAGTAAAAACATGGAGCTGTGATCTAGGCCCGCAACATTAACGTGTTTCAGATTTTATTGACTGGAGTGGTAATTGGTCTGTATTATGTGATCTGCAGTACTTCTTGCCGTTTGCAAAGGATGGAATCAATGAGCTGATTGAGCTTGCTATTCTGAGAGCAGATAAGATGGGGGTCAAGGTCATCAGCCTTGCAGCCTTGAATAAGGTCAGATTCTACTGGGTCCCAACATTTTTCATAGATATTTTTGGTTTACAAGCTACAATGCAGAAGTAGGATTTTTGAAGTGTCAAGCTTATATTCTGAATAGTGTTGAAGACAAGTTGTGTTCTATGCAACCTCATTTTGATTGCTTGCAACACATTCTGGAATGTTATTTGAATCAATTGTGTCATATCAAGTTTACCTAGATGAGAAGAAGTTTCTTTTTTGCAGAATGAAGCCCTAAATGGTGGTGGAACGCTGTTTGTCAACAAACATCCTAATCTAAGAGTAAAAGTTGTCCATGGCAACACATTAACCGCGGCCGTCATCCTCAATGAGATCCCCAAGGATGTTAAAGAAGTGTTCCTCACAGGTGCTACATCAAAGCTTGGAAGGGCCATTGCATTGTACTTGTGTCGAAAAAACGTCCGTGTCCTGGTAAAGCCAACTCTCATTGTATCCCATGGTCTCATGAAGCTATAGACTTCACAACCATGTCAATTCATTTGCTTTTCAATGTAGATGCTTACGCTCTCGTCGGAAAGATTCCAAAAGATTCAAAATGAAGCTCTGCCGGAGCACAGGCACTGTTTGGTTCAGGTCACAAAGTACCAAGCAGCACAGGATTGCAAGGTTCAATCGAGAATTTAGTTTGTAATCTTTGCAATCCATTGGATGGCTAACTGAAAACTGATCTCCATCTCAGAGGTGGATTGTTGGGAAGTGGCTTACTTGCGGGGAGCAGCGGTGGGCGCCACCAGGCACACACTTCCACCAGTTCGTGGTGCCGCCGATCATCGGATTCCGGCGGGATTGCACCTATGGGAAGCTAGCTGCCATGAGATTGCCTAAAGATGTTCAAGGGTTAGGAATGTGTGAGGTAAAGCCCATTTCACTGTTCTTCGTAAGAATGGTGTTATATGAAGCACATTCATCTCATAACATTCTTTTCTCGAAATTTCAAACCTCTATTGCTTCTTTCAAACGAATTGAATAAAAAAAAAAAATGAGTTTTATGATTGTAGAAGAATTTTTACACGAAGGGCTGTGATTGCTTGATTGGCAGTATACGTTGGAGCGAGGAGTGGCACACGCGTGTCACGTGGGAGGCGTGGTGCACTTTTTGGAAGGGTGGGACCACCACGAGGTGGGCGCCATCGACGTGGACCGCATCGATATCGTCTGGGAAGCTGCTTTGAAGCACGGCATGACACCTGTCTGAACAACAACGTGCCATGTGTCACTAGCATTTTAGTACAAGATCAAAATTAAAAAAAAAGATAAATAGAAGGAAAAAAAAGCTAAAATGAAGAATACCTATCGACAGCTTGTTATCCCTGAAATGTATAATTTTTGTTTTCTTTTTAAGACTTATCTACGGAAGCAAGTAATCAATTTATTCTGATTTATCCAAATCGAAAAAAAAAAAAAAATCTTTACACACAGTTAAAAATACACATCCCGAGGCAAGCAGTGCAAATCTCCACGCGCTAACCAAGAGAAGCAGCAAAGCAAATCCATCATGGGCTTAACTATAAGGCCTAATTAGGCCGAAACGATGAAATGCAAGTGGGCCGTGGGAAACAAGACTGTTCTCGCATTCTCCGTAAATTCCCGCGCCGAAAAAGACACAGTCCGGCTTCCGAGCAGACGCTGTCCTTAGGGTTTCGATCGATCGATCGAGATCGAAGAGAAGGAGAAGACGATGCGATCTCATGCTCTTCTTTCTCTGGTTTGAGCTCTTTCGTCGATGTCCTAAATTCGACGCGATTGGATCTAAATTCGTGCTTTTGCCCATCAAATTTGGTTGAATCTAGTTTTTACATGGAATGATGGTTTGGAATATGCAATTCAATTTGAGCGGCTATGTCTGGAGATATTTTTAAGGATTTAATGTTGAAATTTTGCTATAAATTTGTATTCTAGGGTTTTAACAGGTCTAAATTGTGTAAAGGTTGTTCCTTTCTGCATGCAAATAAAAATTGTTAGTTCTTTGGAATCTGTACTTGTTTGCTAGTTGCTTTGAGTGGAAATGTGAATAATGTGTATATGATAAGCTTGATTCGATCGTAAGGAAGCTGCAAATTCATCAATCTATTATGCCCATCTGCTGTAGATTCCCAAGTCCTTTTGATACCTCAAGTAGAATTACAGTCTGCCTCAAGCCATACGGTGCTGGTTCTTTGCACAACCATTATGTTGTAATCAAGGGACGTTATAACTATGTCCATAGCTTGTGTATCTACATGATGGCTTGATGTTTTGCAGTAGACATGTCATAGACGGCAGTTACAACTGATATGATTCAACTGGGTATTCAGCTTAGCATGTTTTTCTCTCATAATCATTCAATGTGAGTTACTATTTGTTTTTGGAAACTTTTTAGGGTTCTAGATCTTTTTAGCGATTTCAAAGAGGATAATATGTAGTCGTTGCAGCATCAGAACCACATCTATCAGCTTCCAAGAAAGCATAGAGCCAGTTTTTGCTGTCCCAGTAGAAGAAATTGATTGTGTCTGTGCTGCGTTACTTGGATACTGTAATTTTGGAGCTTTTATGCACTAGTTCTATATTGTTCTGTTATGCATGTATTAGCAGCGAGCAAGACAAGGTGAAAAGGCTGGTCAGCTGTCATGGTTCATTAATACATTATATAGCAAATAGGGCCTTTGGAAGAATTTGTATCAAAATCTAAAAAAATTGTCTTTGTTCTTTTGTTGCAAATGCTTTATTCTCACATTATGTGGAACAGTAACAAATCAGTAGGCAGATCTTAATTTTACTATATTCAGAGTTGGGGAAGATTGCTGTGTGCTTTCATCAATTGATAGAATGCTTTTTTAAACAGATTTGAATTATCAGATGATCACTAAATAGCCATTTCTAATGGTTTCGAGGCATTTGGTATAACTGCCAATATGCATGCTGATGCTTTGTCAAATCATTGATAATCGCAAGCCCAATTTAATTAAGCAGATGGATTAGTGCTGGTGTGAGTTGTTTTTTCTTTCTGTTTTGATTCTTGAAGCATCTGTAGTCTCTTCTCTCACTCGAGTATTACTGTCAATATGCATGCTAATTCTTTGTCAAAACCATTGGTACTCACCGACCGTGTATATGTAAGCAGATGGACCTGTGCTGGTGTGAGTTGTCTTTTTCTTTCTGTTCTGATTCTTGAGGCATTTGTAATCTCCCCCCGCACCCATTCAAGTATAGTTATCTGTGTTTTACTGCTTCTGATTTTCAGATAACCTGATAACAGTTATCTTTTGAAATTTATAGATTTCATTTGTCTGTCTGTTTGTTTAAAATTTTATGTGCTTTCGCCATATTAGTGTCTCCAACTTATGATACTTCTCATTTGTACCCTTGAAATGCTTTTTTTTGCACTGATCTGGCATAGTTCTCTCAGTTATATTATGCTTAGGCCTTTAAATTACACTGACCAGATAATATGAAAATAAATTGATGTAGTTCTTTTGTTCTTTTGGAATTTCTTCTCATTGTTAAATCAATGACTTTATTTTGTTAGTCTGGTCTAAGATCAATATATTTCTGCTGTATTAGAATCCTTAAGCTATAGTACTTTTTTCCAGACCACAAAAACACATTTTTGCACCTTCTCTTGTCTGTGGTCCTAACCATTAAGTTTGAAATCTTGGTTTACTTAGCACATGTGGTGTTGAATGTCTGAGTTCCTATTCTTGGTGGCAGTTACTACCAGATGAATACTCTTTGCTGATATCATTCTCTTAGTTACTTTTGTGTATAATAATGGCAATTTGTCTTCACCGGTGTGCATGTGGATGTACTAGATGTCTTGTGGGTCTTAAAGAGTGACTGACTCCTAAAGAACATGAGAACAAGAGTTTCCCCTGAAACCCTTAAATATATGTCATTCTTTTTGTATTGCTTGGTTAACATCATTTTATCTTGCTTTCATCTATTGGCATGTTAGTGCTTATAGACCTCTTTGGCCGGTGTGGCTGTCCTAGATGAGATATATATTTTTTTTTCAAATTTTGTATTGTCAAATATGTTCATTAAGATGATGTCATCATCTTCAACTATCCACCTTCTACATTTTTGAACAGTGAATTTTGGTTGTGGTAAATCAGTTTTGTTTCTTTATTTATCAGTGTGTCGGCTAGTAAATTTTGACATGTCAATCTCAAATAATCTGAAATTTGATGAAACATGGGTCCCCCATGATGTGTATCTCAACCAAGGAGTTCTATGTCTTGTTAATCTTTAGGTTGCTAAACTCTCTCTATGTTCTATCAAACATGATTTGTCAAGAAACTCTCTGCACGTTTCTTGTATCTTAGTCCATGATGTGTATCTTAAAATTTGATGAAATATTGGTCCACCATGACGTGTATCGCAACCAAGGAAGCTCTATGTCCAGTTATATTAAGGTCCCCAAATTCTCCTTGTCTTGCATCAAACATGATCCGTCAATAAACTCTTTGCAACATTTCTTGTGTCTTACTCATCTGTTCTACTGAGACATTTGTACATCCTGCTTACATGTGTCAGATTGGTAATTGGGATTAGTATCCGGTCAGATTGTTGACAGCACTGCCTATTTATTGTGACACAAGGCGAAGCTTTCGTGTACAATGATACCATGTGGCCTTGTTCATGTGTGTTCCTATCAACATTTATGATCTGTTGCTACTGACTTTCACATAGTTTGTTCTTTTGTCATAAATATAGTAAAGGTGCAACGAGATATTGACATTTAGGTGGCTCTAGAGGCTGATGGTGAAATGAATGCATGGCCAGGCCAATATGTTGTGTTCATGATTTAGCTGTTTCATGATGGACTAGTTTCCTACCATTGTAACTTCTCAGCTCAGGTTAGTTTTTCTTGGTCCTTAACCGGGGGTACGGAATCGAGGAATATTAGTACTCAAAATGATCTTTTTTTTTTTTTTTTTTGAAGTCTATTGCAGATTTTAGCTTCACCAATAAAGAAGACCATGCTCTTTGCTAACCGAAAGTTGAGGTATTTTGCTCCCAGATGTTAAGATCAACTAACTAATTATGTAAACTTCTCAATCTCATACGAATTTCTTGTGATTTTCAAGTCTTGCAACAAAATTGTACCTCTCACTTAATAGTCTATGCCTTCTCATTATCTGTCTCTTGTGTGTTTATCTACTGATGCGTTTGGTTTTGAGTAGATCAAGATTCCACTACTTCTTCTCATGATTATCTGTTTTTCTATGTCTCTAATTGCCCATTTTTATCTGGGTGTTCGCCTGCAATCATAAATAGATATTTTCTAGTTAAATTTGAAAATAATTTTTGTGATTCTTCTAATCTAATCTTTGTGTTTTTTTGAATGCCCAGGCAATATGGAGGTTGCTGACGAGATCCACTTGGTTGTTCTGTTATCCTGTTCAAGAGAGGTAAACCATTTGAATTTTCGAGTTGTTTTTCATCTGTGATTTGTCTTTAGGTGTTCTAGCACATTCATGAATAGCAGTAGCTTTCGTAGTTTAACAGGTTTCTTCATGCATCTCTGTTGCTACTATTTTTTTTGAGATTCTAATGAAGTCTAAGGATAATCTACACAATGGAAGGAAAAGAGAAGAACATGTTTGGCTGGGAGTCTGGTTACACTAATTCATTTAGGCCCAGCCCGTCATCTGAAAACCCAAGTCCGAACTCATACCTAGGTTGGGCTTTTGGATTTTGCTGGCCCGGTCTATTCACAAGCTTACGATGGGAAAAATTTGCCTTGCTTTCCTGTACTGCATGCTTAAGTGCTAACTAGCTTTCTCAAGGTTTGAGCTGCTACCATGGAGATGATTCAATATTATGATTATCTTTATCCATACCAACATATGTTGACAGATTTGGTTTGCAATACATATTTTTGGCTCTAGCCTTTACAGCTTTTCTAACCCCACTTCTTCTCTATTAAGACAAACTATGCTTAAAGCACATAAAGCCTGCTTCTTAATGCCCCTTGAAACCTTCCTTGGACAGCAGTACCCTTTTTTCGTTTACTCCTCTTTCAGCATGCGTTCTTAGATATAGTTCTGTTTGCAATGCTGAAAAAAATAAGGGTGAAATTTATGTGGATCAAGTAGAAAGTTCAACATAAAAATCTGTGAGTAAAATGATTCACAGAGTTGAGAAAGTAGAGAAGAAAGCAATGCTTAATGAACTTACTTCGGGCTCAAGACACCAAGAACTTTGGTAAGAAGCTGCATTAGCTCGACTTGCACTTGGAGAGCAGTGACATAGTCTAGTGTTTCATCTAGCAAGGCAGAGTCATGTAAGGAGCTGCCACCTGGTATGAGGCTTTTAAGCACCTTGGCCCTTTTTTTCAGCAAATCCTTGGCAAAAATCTTTGCCATAAGTCCATTGTCTTTCTTCTTTCTGTTTCTTGTCCTTGAACAAACCCTGATGCTTCTTCTAACAATCTTCTTGCTTCTAGAAGGGAGGTGTCTAGCATACCATCGCTTGGTAAGCCTCTCATACTGCTCCCCCAACACACCCTTCGCTAGGGCTTTGTTCTCTTCTTCATTGGAGAGGTCAGAGATGAGCGCATGACTCCAATGTGCACCATCTCTGGCAAAGGCCATGGCCAAGTTGGCAGAGAGCTTGATGGCTCTTTTCCTCTCAAGAAAGCTCATGCTCCCTGATGCTGCACCACTTAGCTTGAGACCCAAGAGCCATTTCTTGAGGAAGACCAGCTTGAATGAGCTCAAGCGTTGCATGGTTGTGAATGCGAGCAAATGTTTTCACTCAAAGCTATGGAATGGATTTTCAAGCACTCTCGGAGAGGGTAGTATAGTATGGGAATGTGCTAGAGGAAAGGATTAGAATCCAAGAAATAAAGAGGAAAAAAAAAAGGAGAGATGTAGTTGATGAGAAAGAGATGGATTCGTTGCAATGGATGTTATAGGAAACTAGCTTTAATTTGGAGCCATGGGTCCCTTTAAAGAAGACAACCCACATGCATGCACATGTCGCCCTAGGCCCCACCTCCAGAACCATGCTAAATAACTTTCTAACATTCTCTAACTATTAATACTTCCACTGTTATACTGACAAGATGAAGAATTTCCCTAAAAAATCTGTCCTTAAGTGGTTAAGAGATGGAAATCAAATAGGATACAACAATGTAACATGATACGAGCACATTGGTTTCTGGGACTAGACCATATTGGAAGCAATGAAACCAAAGCTTTAAGTTTTGGTTTCGGTAAAAACCGACACATTTCTACTCCTTCGTTTGGACCATTTCGGTTGTTTTGTGCATTCAACTATCTAAAAAAATACTAAATTTTTGAACTCAATTTGTTGCAATCTTAACCGAAACTTAAAATCTTGAATGAAAGTAAAAGTATGTAAAGTTCTGCATTTGGCATTAGCTCTTTGCTTCCTTGTTCCTACCCAGATATTCTCCAGTTGCATATTAACCTGACCTGGGCTGTACTCGGGCCAAAATTTCATTTTTTTTTTTAATAGCATACAAGCCTCTGAAAGTATTTCTAATTTTGTTTACCCCTTAAAAAATAATGATTTCATTGATGCCTCCTGATTAGAATTTTTTATGTAAAAAGGAGGCCAATGTCATCGTTTTAATAAACATGTAATTACAGTTATAAGAATTTTCCATGGAAGAACCTAAAGACCTAGATCCACAAATGCAGGTCCTTTTTCTCATTTTCTCTTCAGCTTTGAATTTGATGAAATATAGTATCTGTTATTTTACAGAAAAATAAAAAAAAATCTTCCTTCTCTCCCTATCATGCCCAAAAAGTACACAATTCCTGAGTCCTTGCTATAAGATACCTTTTACAGCCCTTTTTACCTTTTTCTATTGAATTAGTGCAAGTAATTCATCAAAATTGAATAGCATGTGCAGTCTTTTCCTTTTAACTTTTGATTCTGATTTTCAGATGAAGTAGTGGAAAGATTTTGTTTCATCCAAGAATCTATAATTGATTGCCAGAGAACAATAAGGTCTTATCCATCACATATTTTCTGTGGATCTTATAATAATTTAAAATTTTTCTTGCTTGTTTTGAATTTATTAGGTAACTTGCTGTTGCCTGTAGAGAATGATATCTTCAAAGGAAAAAAATACTTCAACATTTTGTCATATCATGATTTTCTTTTTTGGCAGGGAAAACAATTAAGACACAACGAGGATGGGGCAAGAAAATCAGACCCAAAACAATCATAGATACACTCTTGACTTATCCTCACGGTGAAAAGTAAATTATTGCAATAACAAAAGGTTTGGATTTTGACTCACCAAATCAGTTTAAATTTTATTCACTTGATCTGATCCTCAAGCTGCCTAGTTTAACTCTAAATTGGATCATTCTACAGCAACAGAACATACAAGATTAGGGTTTACTCCAGACACATGTAACCATGGAAAGATATATATATATATATACATATATGAGAAGGCTTGATCATGATCACACATGGATGGGCTCCATGGGTTCCCATAAAGGTATGCACACCTCCTGTCTTAAATCATTAAGGTGTAGGGGACCCCGAAATTTCCCACATGCCCCAAATTTAGGGCACTTTTTGCATAGTATTTGTCATCCGATTGTTAGCCTTTTGGCGAAGGCTGGCAACCGAACAGAGCTTGAACTATTTGTACAAAATTTTTAGTCCATGTGGACCTTCGGGCCACAACTATTCAAAATTTCAAGTCCTTGAGTCCAACCTTTAGCTTGACATCTTCGGCCAGGTTGGGTGGGTCCAGACCATTAGAAACCATGATTATTCTACTTAGAGTTGCATTATTATGTAAGTCTCAAACGTGTGGATTTTGTTTTCTGTTTTGGACAGAAGTAGCCAAAGTGGCTATTTAATTAGTCCCAAGTGGTCTTTGCCCATGAAACAAGGGGAGGTTGTCAGCTTCTTTATGACCAAACAATTTTCCAAATCTTATGGATGCTATAACAAGTGACTATCCTTTGATTAGATTTCTTTTAGGACACTTATGAATCTCATTTGTGGGTAGAGAAGTCACTAAACTCTGTCATTATGTCAAAATATGTTCTCAGAAGATAATTTTTTGAGTACCATTTTTACATTTACTTCCCTCCCCTTGCAGTTTTCTACTTTTCTTTATTTATTGATTATTCATATTAGCCATTTCTTATGCCTAACTTGAATCCTTCCGCAACTCAAAACTGATCCAAGATCTTCCACAAACTGCAGTGAGAATCAAATGACTATAATCTAACCAAAGGAAGCAACAAGAAATAAGGTAAATTTCCTTGTTATTGCTCAGCTGCTTGTTCTTTGATCATTAGTTCCTGACTTGACATGGCTAGTGAAGAATAGGTTTATTTCCAACCTGCAAATCATTTAGCAAGCAGCATGTATACCAAGATAGAAACAAGAAAACTCTTGGGAACTGCATAAGCATACAAAGGTAAGAGTTTCTTTATCAAAACCACTTACACATGCATAATCCACATGGCAATCAAGAAAAGAAAAAGATACCTCTTAATGAAGAATAACATATCATGTTAACATCTACATCACTTTCTGCTTCTTGCATACATTGAACATCAATGAGATATTATCTAGATGAAGATCTAGAAGAGGGTGCACTAACACATGTCCACAGGTTTCCATCGGAAGCTTGGAATGTGGAGCAGATAGTATCACACACCATAGAGATTTGAGATACTTCTGAGAGCATTCACTTGCATTTCTAGAGTGACAATATACTCAGCTGCCCTTTGAAGCAACATCTTGAAGTCCGCACCTTGGCATCCGGGAATGATCTTCTGGAGCTTCCAAAATTTCTTTATCACCGAAACCCTGCTGCATTTCTTCACTCCCAATGGAGCCATCCTTGCAACCCTTCTTCTCACTGATAATGTAGGCCTTCTGCTCATTGTTGTTGGCTCCTTGGTATGAAGGAGGAGCTAGAAGTTGAGGGTATTAATAAGCAAAAAAGAAAAAGTAGTTATTGCAGCTTGGAGAAGTGGGTGAAGTTAGTTTCTAAAATTTGAGTAAATCTAATCAAGTTGAAGAAACAGAGCCAAAAGGGGAACATGCATAGATGGAACACTCTAATGCCATAAGCACTCTATGCTAAACTATTCATGCAAATAAGTACAAACACTTGGTGGGGTCATCTCATTCATATTCCATGTTTCCCACATTTCTCACCAGGCAAGTGAGCAAAGTGGTCTTCCTTTACTGAATACAAAGAAGCCTAACCGGGTGTGGTCTTATTCTTGTTCCATTTCTCTATTACAAGTCATGGTTACTCTCCTGATTTTATTCTCTCCATGTAAAATCCAAATTGACTTAACTTTTTTCTTCCAGTTGCTATGCCATAAGCAGACAAACTCCCACAAGGTATTTAGTCACAAAGCATCAACCAAATTCACAAAAATTTGATCAGGTCAGTATATGCCACAAGATCCTCAGATCTAAATCTAATGTTTAAGTGCTGTATTGGATTAGGACATGTTGTCTGGTTCTAGGGCTTCACTGCCACCATTAATTCTAGGTTTCTCAACAGTGAGTTTGGGGAGCATGCACTTGGAGCAAGGACAAGGTGGATATAGGATGATAAGAACATGATGTTAAGTGTCTTTGTACCTACTCCTCTGCCTGTGGATCTAGTTTGCTATTTCATTCCATCTACTTGTGTCTAGCAAATCTTTCTAGTCTGGAATAATGGACTTTGGTTAAGCTCTGGACCCCAAGGACCAGTGCTTCCTCTGAAACCACCTGGCCACTCATCTGGAGCCAGTTTCCATCAATAACAATGCCATCAGAAAACCCACATGGTAGGAGCTAGCATATGATGTGATGGAAATCCATATATGCTCTTGCATCTTCAAACTTGGATCCTATATCTTGAACTTTCATGTCATTTCTGGACGGGAGAGATCTACGGTTTGAATCTATATTCTATTACGTTCCCTTATAATGTCTTTTAGAATTTGAATAGACCAGTCTATCAATCTTAATGTTTTCTTTTCTTTTCCAACATAATAAATGCACTAAAATGAATCCAAAGGTGCAGGATTGATCAGAAAGACACGAGAAGAGAAAGGGGAGCTAGGCCCAAGTCGCAATCCTTCGTGGCCTTCATTAAATTCCATGCACGTGCACGTCCCCGAGTGCAATGGGAAAAGAAGACCTTTGTGGTGTGGACGGATAAAGGGACACGTGTGCCCTATCTTGGTCGGAGTTATCTTCTTCTTCTTCCTTTCATTGTTCAACAGCATCGCTAGGGTCCGCAGGAGGGCCATGGACCATGTTGGCGTGCCAATCAGCGTGTCCCATGACAACGCCTAGACTCGCAAAATGCTTGAGAAAAGAGTTCATGCATTTTGTGAATCTCTGGGTGAAAAAAAGAATCATCTATTCATGCAGTTCAAGCATTTTGTTGGTCCGAATGTTGATGTGAGACACTAAAAATGAAATGCCCATTTTCACATCCATTTTCATAGGTAAAAATACCAGCAGGTTTCAATGGTTTTTTCAGTGATAAAACCAAAATTTACGCACCATATTGAACCTTTTTGTTTGACAAATAGAAAAAGACAGAAAAAAGATGGCAGATTCAAGGAAAGACATAGAGGTCCATAACACTGATGAGGTCTTCATAGAAGAACTGGTGTGCTTCAGGCCAATAACCAATATGGACCCTAGTCAGATCAGCAGTAATAAATGGCAGATATCAGCTGATACTTCAAATGTTGAAAAAAACCAAAGTGCCATGCATCAAAAATACAAAGCTTCTTCCATGTTTGGGCATCATTCTTTCACTTCAGATAGAATACCAGATCATAGAATCAAATAATAGCTTAGCCTCTATCACCATTATGATTGAAGTTTCATGAAGCAAGGTCCACAATGTCAAATGTTGACACAATCAACGCCTGCATTTGTGCATCAACGAAGAAAAGAGGCGCTATATCTCATAGTCTGATTATACCAAAAAGTGGCTCCCAACAACCTTACCTAACAACTCAAACATGTCTCTTGAATGTAACACAAAGAAAACATTCATGCTTCCCATGTTCAGCGATCTGTTTATTCCACTACTCTCTGAACTTCTTGTTGATGCTTGTTTTTTATTACATTATTCAGCATTTCTTTCACAAGATTTTCCATTGATGGACCAATCATATTGCGAATCAAGCCTATATATGCACGAAGAAGTCAATGAGGTACCTTTATGTGCATTTTATCACCTTCAAATGGCTTCAGACATAAAACCAGGAAGCCATGAAGCATCAGTTGAGCAAGCTAGGAATGACCTCTCCAGTGTGTGGTGCAGCACAGCCATTCAAGCAGGGGTGCTGAAAGGAAATCCATATATGGAGTAGAAATCGATATCAGCTGTCAATTAGCTGACAATATCTACAATGAACACAGAGGAAATGAAGATAAGCAACATGCAGAATTATAGCAACACAAACAATTGAAAACACTAAAAACACATTGTCATTTGCAGGAGGCTAATGAGAAGTTAGAGGCCATTTGGTTGGTAAGAAATAAGTAGTTGGAAATGATATCACTTCTTTCCACTTTTGTTGTTTGATTATCTACAAGTGATTTGTCAAATGTTAATCCACTTCTGAGTACTTCCTATTTAAAAGTGAAAAATTAACTAAATTTTAATTTTATATTTTTTTATTTGAAATGACTTTTAAAAGTGGATTAAATGATATTTTGAATTATAATAATATTAATAACCTTACATTCAATACTAATATATTTTTTAAAAAACTATTTATGAAAAAATTAAAGAAATAATATTTTACATAAATCTTTATTTATGAAATAAATAAATAACTAATATTATACATAAAAAATTTATTTATGAAAAATTAAATATAAAATATTTTACATAAATAATTATATAAAAAATTATTTATCAAAAAAAAAATATTTTATATAAATAATTACACTTTCAAAATATACTTTTATCCAATCAAGCAGGTAGAGATGAATTCCTTTTCACCACATTTAAAAGTAAGTCAAAAGTGAAAAAAGTGATGTCTCTTAACTTTCCTATTTTTACACAACCAAATAGCACCTTAAATGAAAAAGGTAATCTCAAGAAAATCACCACAAAAGAAGTTTGATGACTTGATGATAATGAGGCTTTTCTTGTAATATAGAAGAGAGACTAGTATGCCATGTTTAGGTTTCCTGTTCATATCACTAATTGATGAACTTTCTCTTTTGTTAGTCATGGCTACAGCAACAACAGACAATTAATCCATAACTACAATTTACGTCTCAGAAAAATCCGGATATGTGACCTAGCCATACAAATAATGCCATGCCATCTTATTTTTGATCATGAGAAAACATGAAAATGCATTCATATATTCTTCTTTTTTTTTTTCAATTTGATAGCATGACCTTTACTTTTTTACCCAATAACCTTGAAATTATGTCCCCAAACTCCTAAGCACAAGATGTGTACCTCACCAAGGTATGACAACACAATTATGAGCTTGCATTTCCAGAAGTCCTATATTCCTTTCAAGGCTAGTTTTATCAAACACTATCTATGCTTTTCATAGTTTGCATGATCAGATAATATAAAAACTATGATAAAGATGGAGTACCTGTGTTTATACATTCCCATACTTCGAGAGTAGATGGGGGTGAATTAAAAGAAAGGAGAATTACCAAAAAAACTCCTGAAAATTTTTGAAATTCTTGATCAACTGGATTATCAGTAGCACTTGCAGCCATTGCAGCAGAGAATGCAAGCCCTGTCTGGCCAAATGTTTCAAGAGACACTGCAGTGGCTACTGCTGCAGCTTTGGTTGCAGCACAATGCACCTGAAGGGCAGAAGCTGTGGGCACAAAGCGTAGCAGTTAGATACAGCTATTAGCACAGCTATGTCTGCTACAGATACAAACAGAATCATTACTCTAACAGCAGCTGCAGCAACATGTATGATTCTTTCGATAGTATTCTGGCTTCTTTCCATATCCACCAAAAAATTCATCAAAAATTTAAAATTGCTTGAATCCTCACAAAAACTAATAGGAACTCACATTGAAGATTTTCCTAACTGGTGCTTGCCTGACTCATTTCACAAAATGGTACAAGCAAACCAGTAGTTCATGCCATTTTTTTTCTATATGTAAAGAAGTCAATCGTTCCACTAGGCCCTCAACCAAAAGGATAAGCACAAATAATAAGTCCAGCTGAGATTTATATTATCAATGTTTTAAATTTAATATATTGATACAAGGTCTAAAATGGAAAATATGAAAAACCGAATAACCTCTATTTTAGTTCAAAGAAAAGCACAACAACTTCATAAATATCTTGGTTAAAAGGCCATCATTTGATGTTTCAGCATTTAAAGGTGCAGCAACAATCAGGCAAAGACCTGGAAACAGAGAAAGAATAAGGGGTAGCAGTACACCCATCTTCAAATTCAACAATCACGACTTCGATTTTGGAAGGTGCAGATTGTCATGGAAAAAGGCTAAGAATTATTTGAGAACACCAGATGGTAAGTGACAGAGTGTAAGATGTCCCAGTAAGGTCTGCTTTTGAAACTCTACAAAACAAACTACTTATCTAAATGTTTGTTGTCATATAAGCAGGGAAATGCAGGTTGCAATCAGTCTTCATTATCCTGAACAAAGATGCAAAACTATCATAAAATCAGGAAAATCAATTTCCTTATGAGCCGAGCCTATGTCACAAGAAGGTAAGCTTTAAAGTTTCAAATTTAACATTCTTTTTGGTGTTCTTGTATCACAAAAACCTCCATCTGAAGTCTTTGAGGTGCAGGTGTTATATATGAGATGCAGATTATCCCGCCTGAAGAACATCCCAAGGATATCAATTCATCCTATTTGGCTACTTCAACCACAAGCCAAGGAAAGATAGAACTCAAAACCGATGATGGCATTCAGTACAAGAAAAGGACGACAACCATTAATCACATGCTAATGATTTCCACCACATTCAGAAAATATGAACTGCAATTCTAAAGACACCAAAACCTTCTTATTTCTGTATGATTGTTACAACTTTTTCGCTCATCCAAGTTTAGTGCTTGAGCTTATAAACAATACATGGACCAACTCAAATGTGAGCAAGTGTAATCTGTACAATTATTGGAGACGAGAAAACTTTAAATTCACAGCACAAATTTCTTGGAAAACACTAATTAAATTGGAAGCATAAGAACATGAACACAAATTCACGACTGCAACGTGGAAAAGCTTTTCCCACATTTTTTTCAGAAAAAAAGAAACTAATCGAGAGTTCATTGCAGTAGGATGTTGAAGAATCATTCTTTGTTCTACTATCATGAAACATTCGCAATTTCCGTACAAATTTAGATCGATCTCAGGATGAAACAAAAGAAATGCAAAGATAAATTGATGAAGAAAATCCACGAGTTCGAAATCAGAAAAGTTCAGAAGCGAACTTTGACGTCAGGCTCACTCGAATCTAGGGTTCCATCCCGCTCCGAAGCGCCGGCGAGTGGCCAGCGGGTGCCGTAGTTTTTTCTCGGATGTTTTTGGATTCGGACTCTGGGGAGAAACGGGTTTAGATTCGTCTAGACTGATCTCAACCGTCAGATGAGATGTCAAGAATCATCTGACAGTGCAGGGTGTTTCGGTAATGGTACTATGCTAATTTTGCACGTACACCCCTACAATAATACAAAGTTGCAAGCATAGACGCCCTCACAAAAGAGAGATTTTCATACACAGGTTTGGTAATTGTAAATCTAGATGTCAAGAAAAAAAAAAGAGAAATTCAGGAAATTCAAGACTGCATTAAAAAATATTGAAATATTATTGTGTCAAGATAATTGTCCACATTTCTCAACAAAGAAAGGTCTAAATAATATTTTTCTTGCAGCCGTGACAGAGGCTAAATCAGAATCAACTATATAGAAAAATAAAAAAACAATTACCATTTTTTGTAAAATCAATCCTGAAAACAATGTCTCATAATCACAATGAGAATTTACCTAAGATTTAAAATTGCAACAAAAATTGCAGTTTTATCAGATAAAGAATCACTTGATATAATCTGTATTTACGATATTGTGATAGAAGAAATACATAATAGGGTACAATTTTTCCCTCATAAAAGAGCTGCATTTGTCGCCTTTAGGCTCCACTCTAACAACTCATGCAACAGAGAAATCACATCCATGATAGACTGAGAAAATGTGTGGTCAATGCAGAAAGGGATGCAGCCAGAATGGGGGACGACGACAGCATTGACATGCTTGTTTGCTCTCTGATAGCTTAATCTTAATCCATCTGGATTATCAACAATGCTACTGATGTAGACGTATCATGCAGAAGAGAGACAAACTCTTAGCTTGTTATGGGAGGCCATTCAGGAGCAAGGGTCTCACTAATAAGAAACCTATGACAGTGATGCAAATAAGCAAGGAAAAACTAAATAAAACTCATCTGAAACAATAAATCAACATATATTGATAAGCTCGCCAAACTATATGAGGTCAAAGACAGCGAGGGAGACGTTGTAACTCGGAGATTAAACTTAGAGCAGCCTCTGGAATGCCAGGCACGTTTGAGTTTTTGAGTTCTGAAACAGATCCTTCTATTTTCAGGATAGCAGACACAGGCAAAGACAGTATCATTGCTTGAGAAATGTACCGTCTGCAAGAAAATGCAAGCCCATACAATAGCCGTAACAACTGCAAACTCGAGAGATACTCCAAAGATTCCATGACAACACAGATTTTAGGGAGGTTTGTCAGTAGAGCCATCGTGGCTTCTCTTGGTCAGCTCTAAACTCATAGATTTAAATTTTTATTTATTTTAATTGAATCGAAGATTTATTTTTAAAATTATTTTGTTTAGATCATTTATCGTGTAGGATTCTATAATAATTATTACAATAATTACTATAGTAATTACTGCAGTAATTGCTAGAATATTAAATGTCGGATTCACAACCAAATGTTGTGTCGGTCAACAGAACTAGAAATGATTATTTAATTATTGTTTTGCGTGACTAACGATTAATTTTTTAATTATTAGAGTAAACTAAACAGTGAAATTTCACTCTCAATAGTTTTTTTTTTATTTCAAAGGTATAAATAGGCATTATTAAACTTTTCTTAACAAATTTTATAATTTCATTTATCGTTTGGAGATCAAATCTCTCTGCATTCTAACCAAGAAATGATTTAAACTTTTCAATTTCAAAGCAAATCCTTATTGCTCTTATTCTTAACCTTTTAATGATATTGTAGTAAGGGTTAAAATCTATTTTTTTTTTTACTTTTTTTTACTTATAAACACTCCTAGGTGTTAGGATTGTGAAACTACAAATGCTCCAGTATAGAGTGAATTTTCTCAGTAAGAGAAAGATCAGTTTGTATGGGTGTGACTTCACTATAACAAGACGACAGGTTTGGCTTCACCTGAAGGAAGCAGTACTCCAGTTTGGAGTAATTTGTAAATGCTTGGTTTCACCTCAAGAAACGACATTACCAGTGAAATGATTTAAGTTCTCAAGAGCAAGATAGGAGCCGTAGAGTAGGAGCAGTTGATTTTCAAACTATATAAAAATCACAGTACACTCTTTTTTTACTTGTTTTACTTATTTGTACTTGTGGTTGATTGAAAATAATTCAAATTAATTGAAAATTTGAATATTATTATCTTAAAATTTATTTTGGGATTTGATCATTTTTATAATTATAATTTGTATTTTATTTCTAATATCAAATCTCTCCTCTCAAAGGTTATCATATGAGCTAATAATTTTCACCTCAAATATTTCAGGAATCACCTCCACATGATCTCTAGATTCTCATGTAGATAGCCATCACTAACTTACCTAGTGACCCATGATATTTTCAAGGATTTCATCTTCCAAAGTGAAAGACTAAAAATAAAATACATTAATATAATCACTTCAAATTGGAAAACTAGAATTTTACTAATAAATAGAATATAAACAAACACTGCATGTAATAATCAAAACATGATATTATTTCTATAAGCTATTCCCATACGATTAACACGTTTTTTAAATATTTTCATCACAAGACTTTTAGTCATTAAGTCAAACAAGTTATCTACAGATGAGATTTGTGAAATAATGATATTCTTTTTCGAATTTTTTCACAAATATAATAAAATTGTAGCTTGATATGCTTTATCTTGGAATAACTTCTAGTATTTTTAGTGAGAAATATAGTTGTATCATTATCACAAACTATCAATATTGGCTTATTAATATAATCAATTACCTTTAGGTAGAAAGAAAATATTTTAACCACATAGTATATTTATTGTCTTCACAACAAGCTATATACTTTACATTCATAGTTGATAAAAAAATGGCAGTTTATTTTATACTGCATCATAAAATAATGTCTTTTGCTAAAGTAAATGCATAACCAAATGCTAGCTTCAAACTATTCTCGCATTCTTTTCAATCAGAGTCTATATATTCAAAAATATTTAATAGTTTACAATTATCAAAGAAGAGCACATACTTTTAATTTTTTTTAAATAATGAAAAATATTTTTAGTTGTTCTCCAACAAGACATTCTTGGATTACTCTAATATCGAGCCAGAAATCTCACAACAAAAATAATATCTGAATGAGTATAAATAATCAAGTACATCAAACTGCTAATAGCTGATACATAAGGTATTTTTTGCATCTCCCATCTTTCAATCTCATTCTGAGAATTTTGTTGAAGATTGAGCTTGTCACATTTGGGTATAAGTGATTCTCCAATCTTGTAATTACCTATATTATATCCCTGAAAAATTTTAGCAAAATATGTTTCCTGAGAAAACTCAAACCATTAACGCTTTCCGTCTCTATATATTTTAATACTCAAGACATAAGAAGTATTGCCAAGATCCTTCATCTCAAGAACTGTAGATAGTATATTTTTTTTTTAGTATCTTTGAGAGAATTTAGTTCATTACTAGGCAATAAGACATCATCAACATAAAACATCAATATTTGAACTTTATCATCACAGACCATCAGGTATATACAGTTGTCAACTATATTCTCCTAAAATTCATACTTTGGAATTGTCTTATGAAATTTGAAATACTATTATTGAGACGCTTGTTTTAAGTCATAAATAGATTTATGTAATCTATATACTTTTGCTTTATTATCTTTTCTAATAAATCATTCTGGCTAAATCATATAAATTTCTTCTCCAAGAATTTCATTCAGGAATGTTGTTTTAATATTTATCTGAATAACTTCATAATCATAATATATAACCAATGTCATAAAGATTCTAAATAAATCTTTCTTGGAGTTTAGAGAAAAGATTTCATCATAATTAATTCTTTTTATCTAAGTACAACCTTTAGCAAGTAACTTTACTTTATACTGATCAATCTCACCATTGGCTTTTAATTTTGTCTTGTAAACCCATTTATAACTAATTGATTTATAATTTTCAAGAGCTTGCATAAGAAACCAAACATCATTCTTCTGCGTTGAGTCAACTTCTTTAATCATTGTATTCATTCATAATCTTATATTCAACTACTCATGGTCTCTAAAAAATTTAGTAGATAATCATTCTCTATAATTAATGAGATAGGTACATCCTTTGAATTATTTAAACTCTAAGTATTTAAATCACTAGTTGCCTCTAGATATATAATATAGTCATCTGATATAACTGAGTTACGAACTTTTTTGAGTCTTTCATTCAACTGACTTGGTGCAGTTATTGGCACTTCATTTTGTTCAACCTTATTTGATTCATCCTCAAACTTAATTCTTTTCCTCTCACTTCCTATGATAGATGTTCTCTATTTAATAATCTAACATCTCTACTTTCAAATATAGACATCTAGACTAGATTATATAACTTATAACCTTTAAATATTTTAGGAAAATTAACAAATTTACAACTCAAATTGTGAGCTGTAATTTTTAGCTTATCAGGTTCAACAATTCTGGCTTTTGTATCACATTTCCAAATTCTAAGATGATTTAGACTAGGTTTTCTACCAACTCATAACTTAAAAAAGTTTTAGGAATAGATTTGGATAGTATTTTATTTAAAATATATATAGTCACTTTCAGTATCTCAACTCATAAGGAATTTGGTAATTTATGCATACAACATATCATATTCATCAAAGTTATGTTCCTCCTTTTTGCCACTCCATTCCACTCTGCATTTCTTGGAATAGTTATATTTGCAATGATCCCATGTTTCTACAAAAAATTTTGGAAAGCATGTAAAGTACACTCACCTCCTCTATCTAACATAATAGATTTGATCTTTCTACTTAGTTGATTTTCAACCTCAGCCTTGTACACATTAAATATTTTAAATATATCTCACTTTCTGTGTAGTAGATACACATATCAATAATGTGAATAATCATTAATAAATATCACAAAATACCATTGGCCATTTAAATTAGCAACTACATTCAAAACACAAACATCTATATAGATCAAGTCTAATAAGTTATTACACCTTAATGCCTTTGGAAATAATGCTTTTATCATCTTACCTTTAATATAATTCATGCAGACACTAAAATCATCAAAATTTATTTCCTACATAATTTCATTACAGTAGAATCTTTTCAATCTGTCTTTACCAATGGACCTAAAAGACAATGCCACAAATGAGAATAATTTTTATCCAACTATATATTCAAATCACATGAAGACATATACCTAAAATCAACATTATAATATTGAACTACAGAATCAAGATCTAGTCTCATATATAATTTATACATACCATTAAATACAACACTAATAGCAATAATAACACTATCATACATCAGAGATACACAATTTTTATTAAAAACAAAAGAGTAATCAACTTCTGTGAGTATGGAGATTGACAATGAATTGTGCATGATAATTGGTACAAAACTTGTATTTGACAATAAAATAGTATGACTATCATAGAGAACTAGAGAGTACATCCCAACATCGATGACCTCAACTAACTCGTTGTTCCCTTTGAAAACATACCTCTTTTGATCATTTCGTTTTCTTAAATCTAGAAAACCCCACATAACAGTTGATATATGAACCGATGATCCCAAGTTCACAATCTATGCATAATGAGAAACATCAATATAATTTAATTCAAACCAAACCTGATATTTCAACTCGTCCGTTTTGGAGGACCCAATAAACCTATTATGAAGACTTTGAAATAACTCTTTGGCAAAATAAACATCTGACAGACTAACACAAATTATTTCAAAATTGATTCTTTTGATTATCAACTTTGCTAATTTATATACTCTATGCCATTTCTCAAACCGGGGCCTTTCAAACTGCCTAGATCCAATTGGCCGTTTAAGAGTATCAATAGTAATGCCAAAACCTTGACTGTTAGATGAGCTTTTAGTTCACTTTTCTAAGTCGAGTAATTTGATTTATTCAAGATCTCGACCTTGAAGAGTTAATTATTAAATTTTATACTATAAATTTTACAATAGATAGCTTAAACATACAATAAATATATTTCAATAATAAACAATTTATGATTCCATTCATTCAAATAAGAATTATATTGTGATCTTGAATTAGCATCTTTGGAGGACTAACACAAATCAAGACATCCTATAATATAATCATCAAAATCAAAATTAGGATTATATTATGATCTTGTATTATCTCCTTTGGGAGAATAATACAAATCACGATATCTCATCAATAAAATCTACAACAATCATAACAAACTATAAAGGTCCATTTTAACTTCTTTTTTATTATCACAAATAAATTTTTATAGTATTCTCTATTTATTTTTTTCTCTTCACCAACTCAACATTTGGATCATATTGACTAAAATTAAAATAAAGATAAAATAATAATATTTATAAATTAAAATAACTTCAAAACCCTTCGAAGAATATTTGATTATTTTAATTCATAAATATACCCATGATTAAATAGCTATGAATAAATTTTCATTAGCTTAAATAGTCATTAGTCTAATTAATTTAAGTTAAATTTTAATAAACATAAGCTTAAGGAACTGAGATTGAATTCAAATTCAAATTGCAAATTAATGCAATTCACAATTCAAATACAATTTGCAATGGAAATAGAATGCAATTGAATTTCGTTTTGCATTAAAACACATACAAATTTAGTATTTCACAAAAATTTTAAAAAACCAACCAATTAGAGAAAATTTATCATTAATTAATATTTTAAAATTTAATCACAAATTTTCACCACCAATAAGATTAGCAATACCAATAGAGTACTCAAAACAATTTTGAGCTAGAACTTGAAATAAAAACTTGATTTTCTAAATTGGGGTTACAAGAATTCAATAAAAATCAAATCATGTCTCGATTTCTCATGTACCAAACAATAAAGATAGGTTAAATACCAATTGTGGGCACGAATTATATCCTTTAATGCAAGATCATAAGAAAAAATAATATAAAATTAAATTAAATTAAATTACATATCTTAAAACCTGAAATGAAATTTTGAAACTCTTTCCTACGAATCTCAACTAATCCAACTTGAGTCTTTATCACTCTTTGATAGAAAAGAGTTGAAAAAAAAAATTTTAATTAAAATCTACAGAGTAAAAAACAAAGCGAGATACCATATGACAACAGAGAGTAACAAAAATTGAGCCTTTTTGCAAAAAAACCCAAGAATTTTGTAATTATAAATTTAAAGTCTTATAATTACAAATAAAGTCCAAATATTTAAAAAAAGTTCCAATGACTAAATTACTCAAATAAATTAATTCAAATCTAATTTTGCATTCAAGTCCAAAAATTTATCCTCGTTTAATTAGATAATCTCGAGATAAAATCATATGTTGAGTATACAAATAAATGTTCTAGTGCATAATAAAATACTCAATTAAGTACACATATAAAATTTTGTTCTATTTATGTTGTCATTTATTATTATCCAAATATTAATAAAATAATTAAATTTGAACGATTCACTGTATTTATAAATTATTTATCTAAATTACACAATAAAACTCATTTAAATTAAATCAATAAATAATTTAAAAGGCTAAGACTTAAGAGGTTCTCTCGGCTTTGGTCATCAGCTCCGGTCGCAGGATAGTCTTCTTGTGTCAGAATCCGACGGACACGTTCGTCTCCCTTGGGCGTTACCTCAACAACACGCTAAGGAATATGGAGGGGAACGTGCTATTGGACTCCGGCAATCCATTTCTTCCTTGCCGGAGTCCACTTGAGCGGCGTCGAGAAACCGACCAAGGTCTTGTTCACGAAGTAGGAGGAGTTGAAGAAGGATGGGGTCGGGTATTTGAAGAGGTTGGCGGAGTTCATGGGATGCCCCTTCTCCGAAGAGGAGGCGAAGGAAGGGGTCTTGGAGAGGACAGCGGAGATGTGTAGATTTGAGAAGCTTAAACAACAGGGTGAACAAGACAGGGATGACGAAGAAGTTGAGCTTGCGGATCCCCAAGAAGAATTACTTCAGGAAGGGCTAGGTTGGGGACTGGACTAACCATTTTGAGTCCAGAGATGGATCGTCGGTTGCACCAAGTCGTGGGAAAGAAGTCGGAGGAGTCAGGTCTCTCCTTCTAGCTACACGACTACGCTTGGTTCACAAATAAATTAGGATATCGTTGTTTATCAAGACAATAACTTATTCTTAATTTATCCACCATAAATAAATATAGATAATAATGAGTCAAAATAAAATAATTTTTAAAACTCATTTATCAACAAATAAAATCACTTCGTGAGATTTAAACGGAGGTTTGGTTTGAGAAGCCCTAGTCATAATCGATCTAGTAACTAAATATCAAAAAAATTATTAGATTAATAATTTAATTATTTTTTACTAAAAAATTAAAATAAATTATTATAATTTGTTAAAAAAATTAATTATGATAAAAAAATTTAATTAGTTTTGTTAATCTCAAATTATTATAGAGTTAATTTTAATAAAAAAATATTAATTTTTAAGTGTTACTTATTATTCTAACAAACAATTAAATGTCAAAAAAATAATTTGGCTATCTTTTCTTTCTAATCGGAATATTTTACATCATCTTAAACCAATGCCTTCTAAATTTACGTGATTTTTTTTGGGAGGATTTCTTTTATCTCCTAACATATCTTTTTCTCTTAAATTCAAGTAACATTTTTCTTATTAAAATTTCCTAAAGTGACATAAACTTCACTAACTCATCAAAAATAGTTGATATGTCATCCTCGTCTCGAATCGCATTATCATCTCAGCAAAAAATATTTTTCGAATTGTTGAATCATGGAACGAATTTTTGCTTTTTCCTTTAATCTCTCCCTCCACCTGTGCAACATCAAACCTAGTGACATCTCCTCCTCTATGCGACAAGGTCTTTAGGTTAGATCCCTCGACAATTAGTTCCCTCCTCCTCCTCTTCCTCACCTCTCACACTGGCTTCATCAACATCATCTAGGACTACCCTTGCTTCCTCACTACCCATCTCTTCTTCATGGTCACCTTCCGCACCCTCCTTCTCATCCTCCTTGTCTTCGCCTTCATTATCACAGGCTCTAACGGATCCCATTATGTCCTCACCCATGCCTACATTGAGAGAGGGGTGAGGCATTTGCATAAGCTTCGCACATATACAAGGTGGTGGGGTCGCGTGCAGCATGAGAGAGAGTGAGATAAGCAATTAGTTCTAAAGATCTCCTGGAGATTATTGTCTTGCTTAGAAGCCAATCAAATCCCAGTGTGTGAAGATCAAGATGGAACAGAGGAGGGTGATGAAGTTCAGCACCACGATAATGTTTGATTACTTCCATTGTTCTAATTTGTGAAGAAAAATGAATACTTATATGTAACAAAATAATACATATATGTAGAAAAATCAATACACATGTGCAAGAAAATAAAGGTTTAAGCCAAAAATTCAAAATGAAAGTCCATCGGGTCCTAGAACAGACTTTTGCTCTGCAGTTCTAAAAGTGCTAAATAAGCGAAAGTCCACTCTTAAAGCCAAGCGGACTTTTGCTTTAAACCTTTATTTTTCTACATATAAGTATTTATTTTTTCGCTGGCCAGTTATCATTCTTGGTGTCCTCCTCCTCGCCTCGCTCATTGGCAGTTGGGATTTGCAGCAGAAGGTTTACGAATCACATTATTCTCAAATAATACAAGAAATGAGAAATAATACAAGATAAAAGAAAATAATAAAACAAGACACAACAATATACGTGATTCACCCAAAATCGGATTACGTCCACGGGCGGAGTGAAAGATCCATTATTAAAAGACTTTACAAGAGTCTACAAGAAAGACTACACCCTTTCTTACTCAACTAAACTCCTTCACCAAGTCTCAGCAACGCCTCTTAGAGAGAATCTCCAAGAGAATATCACGAAGAACCACCACGAGAGACTATCGAAAAGCACTAAAAATACCCACACACGAGAGCCGATACTCTCTCTCTTCTTTCTATTCTCTTTATTCCTCTCTATTTTTCTCTAGTTCAACCTCAGCATTATCCCCACTAAACCCTATATATTACTAAAATATTTATATACCTTTATTGAGTTTGAGTTTTACTCTAATTACAACTCCTAATATTACAAATCAATTATAAGTTTGAATCCAACTTTGAATTCCTACTTTAACTCAAACTCTAATCCGAGTTTAAGACACCTAAAACTCAACAATCAGTTTCGTTGATATTGTTTGTGGTCGCTCCTACCTCCTTACCACCTATCTTTTTCTGTATGACCGCCCTTATTATCCTCCTCCTCCTCCTTGTCATCACTTTCGTCTATCACCTGATCTAACGGATCTCATGTTGTCCTTGATTGTGCCTACAACATGAGATGGCAGGTCGCCTGGGTTTCCTAAGGCAAAGGTTTTCAATAGGTGAGAGAGACGAGGAGGAGAGGGAGCAAGCTGAAGATTTCCTAAGGCAAAGGTTTCCAACAAGTGAGAAAGATAAGAAGGAGAGGGAGTTGGTTGTCATGTAAAAAATAAGGTTTTAAATCTTGATCGAAACTAAACCGTTTCGGTCGAAACTGTTCGGTTTTGGCCGATGTCGTAACAGATCGGTTAGATCTGTTGCAGTTTAGGGTTTTCGATGAGCAGCACTGGCGAGGAGAGCGCAACACGTGAGCCAAGCGAAGCGCGCGGGGAGCTCGCGCCGGCCTTTGGCGCCTGAGTTCGCGCGCTTAAGTGAGTGGGGCTCGCTAGCCGGGCGTCAGCCCCCTTGCTGGACTGGCGCCCGCACGCTCGCCAGCCTGCCGCCACTCCCTCGCCCGCCTCATGCTCTCGCCGGCTTGGCCCCCACTCCCACAAGCGGGGGTCGGCCTCGCACCCGCGCTAGCACCTTCGCCAGCCCAGTTCCGACGCCCTCGCGAGTCTCTGTTAGATACTGTTCACGTGCATGAGACTATTCACATAATTATTCATTATTTTAAAAAATTTTAAACATATTATAATTTTTTTAATTTGAAGTTAGAAATAATTAAAATAAAGTTAAATTTTGGTCAAAATATAATTAATAAATAAATAAAATATTTTGGTTGAAGCTGAAATGAAAATGATTTTGATTGAAACACATTGCTTTTTCTGTTCACATACATGCGTGCATGACCGTTCCACCGAAAGCAAAGCCAAAAAAAATTTGCGTCGGTCTCATCCCCATATGAATCGCTGCCACAAGATCGCATAGAGCTAGTTATTCTAGCTCGTATATTTATAAATGTTGATCTGGATCGTTCAAGTACTGAATTCATAATTCCACATCCAGATGTTTCAAACTCAACTGATGATGATTATGATGATGATAATGATTAATTTAATAAATTATGTATGTGTCAAGTATATTTTAATAATAAGTTAAATTTTTTAATATTAATTTTAAATTTTTAATCATATTCATATATTTTTCGTATATTTTTTATATAGTATATAAAAAACATGATTAACCTATCAAATCATTTTAATTA
The DNA here is from genome assembly GCA_005019695.1 of Trichopus zeylanicus subsp. travancoricus. Lineage (NCBI taxonomy): Eukaryota > Viridiplantae > Streptophyta > Magnoliopsida > Dioscoreales > Dioscoreaceae > Trichopus > Trichopus zeylanicus. The sequence goes on along the minus strand of RXID01014854.1, from coordinate 12,721 downwards.
ATTAAAATAATATTTATATTATAAAATTAATTATAAATTCTTTCATAATTTTAAATTTTTATAAAAAAATTTCAAAATTTTATCGTATTTTTAATTTGAAGTCAAAGTACAGTCAAAATATAGTCAAACTCTGGTCAACACATAATTAATAACTAAAAAAATTCTTTTGGTCGAAATTAAAACCGAAACGGTCGAAACGTATCGATTTCGTTAGATATCGAAACTAAAATCAAAATCGAGATTTAAAATCTTGGTAAAAAGAGCTTGTTGAGTTTGATGTTCCGCAGAAGAAGAGAGACAAAAATAAAAAGTGAAAGTTTAATGGGTCTTAGAGCAAAAATCTCCGCTAAACTCTAGTGGTTTGAAAAAAATTTTATTAAAATGATAATCCCACATTAATTATTTTTATGAATTTAAGAAATTAATGCCGATTTAGAGATTTTTTTAAAAAAATGTTACGTAAATTTATGAGGAAGAGAAAAAACATTTGAGAGGAGTAAAAGAAATTTTCGTCCTTTATGAATATGACATGCAATGCATAACATGCCGATTAGCCATATCTTCGACGAGAATATATACATGTATATGTACCATAGTCCAATGAGGCATTCAACGGATGGGTCACATCGGATCACATCGGATGGTACCAGACCCAACAATCATCAAATAAAATAATTCTAGCTACTCAAGAGTACCATTCCATGATGCCTATGCATGTCCATGGATTCCATGCACATCAAGGTACAATTCATCACCTCACCTCCAAATCTCCATAAAGTCCATCTATTTTCACTGCGGTCAGAGTTGAACGGGGATAATTTACATGCAAGTCCTTGAAATTTTACAATAATAGATAAACATCTGTCTAATTTTGTAGAAATCAGCGCAAATTTCGAGCTATTTCTAAAAAATAATCGTATTAATCATGATAATTGATTCTTAGGACCGTTTGATAACGAATCAAAATTAGAATTAAAATCAAAATTAAAATTTAAATATAAAAAATAAATTTTTTAGTATTTAAATATTAATTTGACTAATAAATTTTATGAAATTATTGTGAATCATTCTACCTTCGCATTTATTATTGACTTTTTAGTATTTGGATTATGATAAAAATATTATGATAAATTATTTTTTTGAAGTAAAAAGTTTATAAAATATTAATTTAGTTATTTTTTTAATATTTAAATATTGGTTTAGTTATAAATAGGATGATTCTAATTCTAGCTAATTATCCAACGGGTTCCCGTCGCTTAATCCAAACACACTTTTCAACTGTTTGAGAGTTTTTATACTTAAAATTTTATCACGACTCATTGATTATCACTGATTATCATGTGTCCATTACAATTGAATAGGATCAAAAACTAATTACAGATAACACATTAAACTCTTGAAATATTATATTCTTCAACATATTATATTCCTGATTATTGTTTAATTACAGATAACTCACAGAGGGAACATGTGTAATCCATGTAATTAACCAAAATAGCCTATCAGAGAGATAATTATTGGAATTCACCGCACTAACTCACAAGCTGGGAGAGAGAGGGAGAGAGAGAGAGAGAGAGAGAGAGAGTTGTCCCAACAGCATGGAGTAAATACAAAGGAGCCTCACAAGAGGAAAGCTGCAAAAAGAGCATCAGCAAACCACCCAAGAAAAGCAAGCTCCATCTCCATGGAAGAAGCAGTCAAACTACATTAATGCCCACCGAACCTCCTCCATGTCTTCAAAATTATTATCTCCTACATGTTATATTATATAAAAAAGATTTTAGATAGGCATTTGCTTTGGGTTTGGTACTTGAAGAAGACACTAACAAACGAACATGAAACATTAGCATGCATCATTGGAAAGCATTCACAGAGAACAAGCACCTTTTCCTCTGTGTTGTCACATCCAGTGGAGAAGAAGGTGTGATGATGGTGGTGGGGAAGAAGGAGAAAAAGGCAATGGCTTTTTACAGTGATTCTCTGTGCAGTGGAATGATTACACACCCAGCAAAAGCTTTCTTACTTGTGATCCCTACTCTCCTGTTTCTTCTTTTTTTGTTATTCTTTTTTAGCATATTTGAAGTTAAATTCCAAAGATGGCCAGGAGAGATCAGGCTCGAGTGAAAACCTAATTTAGTTATGCTGTTCTTGGCTGTCTGTGCACTGAGAAGAAGACATACGTGTGTCAACATGCATGCACATGCATGCTGCTTGCTGGCATAAGGTTTTTTAATTTCTGGATCAAGGTTTATGGATGAAAATTTTGCTTTTAAAGCTAATTTTCTAAAAAAATAATAAAAAGAAAAATTTTTCATGGTCAAAAGGGTCATCTTCAAATCTGCAATTTAGCTAATTATCTGTTCACTGACCAAATCTACAGGCTTTTCTGAATTGAAAAGCTACTCTGCTGGACCACTTCAACAGATTTTACACAATTATAGAACTTTTCATGTAAAATCAAAATAAATCACGTAAAAAAGTAAAAAGAAAAAAAAAGAAGAAAGTTTGTGAATCGCACATGAGTGGCTCCTGAGCCATTGAGAAGGCCATCATCATGGCCTATTTATCAACAGTTTCTTAAAGCACAATGAAAAGCCACCTTTTTAGCTGCTTTTCTTCCCTTCTTTGGGCTCTACATTGGGTACTTGCTCACACTTAAAAGCAAAGACTCACCAATTTATTTGATTTTCCATTTAATGCTAGGGTTTGCATTTGCAGTGCATGTGGATGTGAGAGGTGGCTGTTGAGCTGGCTTTTTTCTTGGTAGCAGGGAGAGATACACACTTGGGAATGTCAGGCCACAGCTTTCTCTCTCTTTTATCTCTTCACATCGACTTCTTCTGCTACCATCTCTTTGCTCTATATAAAGCCCTACTCCTTCCTTCAACCTTGGATGCCTCTTCTACTATGCTTTCTTCAAGTCCTTCTTCTTGCAGCTTGCGATGGACGGATACTCCGTCTTCGCTTCTTCTTCAGCTTGAGTGGTACAAGAGAAGGTGGAAGAATCTGAGTAATTTTAATTTTTCTACTTGTAGTTGGTGCTATCCTATCTGAGCTTCTCTATGTTCTTTTTTTAAAAAAAAAAATTTCAAGGTTTTCTTGACCTTGCAAGACTTTTCTTATTTGAGTTCTCAATTATGGCCGCTCTCTACTCCGTTCATACCAATCGGAGTAAGTCTCACTCATGTTAATTCTCCCATCTTCCCTCTTCTTATCTATCCCTCCAGAGCTTAGAATTGTGATTTTTTTTTCGTTAGCAGCTTGAAATTGCATTTTGACAAAGTTTGTAAATGCAATGCAATTTAATCCTGTAAATATGTGTGTTTCAATGGAAGGAAGCGTTCTAATATTTAGTTCAGAAATGAAGCAGGTTCTCATCAAAAAGAAAAATAAGTTTCAACTCGCCATTCTGTGGTATGAGCAAGCATCTCTTTTTGTTTTACATTTTTCTTGTTATGGTTTGCATCTTGATTTTTGAATAGAAGGAAGAAGTTGGATGTTTGTTTTCTGGGATATAATGGAGTATTTTATGGCTGTATAGTGTTTTCAGCAGAAGCGAGGGAAGCCTCCTTGCTTCAGTAATGCAAAGTTGGATGGTGTTATTGGGGGAAGACTCGTTGCAGATGTTGGGTTTTCTGTTACTTAATCTGCTTTTTGATGTCTCTAATTGTTTTGTTGCAGCCCCTGATCAAGTCGTTCATCATGGTCATGGAATTTTTTGGCCCTATACAAATCTTCTTTTTTTTTCTTTTTTTTTTTTGCAGAGTTTAGGTCTACATAAATTCGCAAATTGAACTCTTTATATGGCATTATTAGAGCACAGATGCCGTCTGTAATTCACTGCCAAGCCAAGTCTTACTGCAACAATGAAAGCTTTCCTGGGGCATGTACGTAAACGTTCACTTATGAACGCATGAACATCAACTCACATAGTCATCAACATAGGATCAAAAATGAGCCTGAAATTTGTTTCTGTACATCAGAAAAATCAAACAACAAAACCACATTTTTTCCCGCGCTACATTTACAAATACTAGTACAACACTCACGAGGCAGACGCAAAGAATACCGGTCACAGCAAAAGAACTGAAAAACTATGACTATACCAAAACAACGTTAGCATTGGAGGGTAAAAGCCACGACTTTCTACTAGGAGCTCCTAATTGCTTGAAGCTGCGGTGATATACTGATTGAAGAGTAAAAGCCACGACTTTCTACTGCTTTCACTGTGCGAGACTGATCGCCGCAAGCCCGTCCTTGTGCCTTGAGCTCCTATGCAAAGTGTTGGACTTAGTTTCATTGAAAGGAACCTCTGGAAGCTGAGGGATCGGAAGGAGGGAGCCCCCATCGGTGGGATGCGGGTGCGGTGGAAGTCAGGCTTCCATAACTTGTTGGTCACTGAGCTAGCAGTTTCTGAGCTCATGGCTGGGCAAGTTGTGCGGAATGATAGGGAAAGGCTTGGCCCTGGCGATTCCCGGATTGGGCTCAGGCATTGGAGCTTGGCAAATGTGACAACGGGATGTCGGCATAAGGGGCAAGCAATGGATCCCGAAGGACCTGATATGGCGGAGTTTCTGTTTGTAGAACATAGATCGAGCGCACATTTCGTGCAGAACTCATGACCGCAGCCTATAGAACAAGAGTAATTTGATAATTATTGACCGAAAAGAACAAGAGGAATTTGATAATTATTGACAGAAAACAAATATTACCAGTGGCGCATTTAATTTTGAAGGTTGGCTATGAGCGCCAATAAGATAATCACAGTTGAATGATAGCCATACACGTCTACCACTACTTTTATGGCATTCAATCCAATGTTCAAGAATCTTGCCTTCCACTAATTGAATATGCTTATGTATGAACCAGTAAACATTATGGTGGATGGAAGATTCAGAGATAACACACCTTCTGCAGCTACTGTACATTTCCTTTCCAAGCAAACAACGCATGGATCAACAGCAGGTGCCATATTTGGACTTCTCCAGCCGTACTCCCTGTATGACCAGCTAGTGATAAAAGGTAATTCTGTGAGATTTTTAACGAGCTCAAAAAAGTAAACGTGGGGGAAAATATAGTGTGATGGCTTGTATTTTCAGATGTCACACAAGAACAAAATCAGTTCCTGTAATTCAAATCAAGCCCTTAAACATAGGATCTATTGGTCAGTTAAAAATGCACTAGACATATGGATAACTCAAACATTTGTCAGCAGTTTTCCTTTGTAATTCACCTTTTTCTGAAAAATATATCTCTGCCTCACCTCACTGATGAATAAACCACCTTCCTAAAGCTCCCACAACCCAGAAAACAAAACCATTGCAACTTAAAATTACAATATAAGTGACCTTAATTTGAAATACCATTGATTAAATTCTCATAAGCCAGATGGAGCTAGATGAACACTTTTGAAGGAAATCCATTGTTTCTTATGATAAGTACTAGTCTCAAGTGTGTTCAAGATCAAGTTCTACCTAGACCAGAATGCACATTTCAAGATATATTGTCTCTGCCAGCAGATGTGGAGAATATGAAATTGTTGAGACTTGAGAGCCTACCCTCTATGTTTGATGGGTTTTAAGGCATGGAATTCTTCTACAGCTTCAAGTGTGGAAAATCTTGCAGTGATTATGTAAGTTGTAATGGAGTGCTATTCTAAAATCTTGGCTTGATCAAGTACTTTTCTTGGTAGTTCTGATACACTCTGATACCATGTTGGAACTTGGGGAGCATGAGTTTCCTCTGATAACCTTCTGGAATACTATTTAGCCCTCGCAATATGGAAACCTGGTTATTTCTTTATTATATAACCACACAAATAAGTAGATATAATTCAATCATCTTGGACAAGAAAGTAGATAATGACCAACAGAAAAAAGGAGATCGGTATGTTCCACACTCAGTAGCAAAGCAGAACACTGACCTGGCAATCTTCACAATACTCATAAGGGGGAGTGAAAGATATGGGGAAGGAAGGGCACGGATTTGACCTTCTGGACGTCTAGCTAAAATATCCTCGAGCCAATTTCTGTGCCACGAACGTGCCACCATCAATGGGGTCCAGCTTCAAATACAACAAAAATACAGAGTGATCAACACATTCAGTTTTGCAGTGAACTAACCATGCAATTTTGAATGATAGAAAAGGTAAACCTAATGACAAGGATGCAATAATTTTCCATCACCAACAATGATTTTGTATTAAAGCATCGATTTCAATTACTTATTATACTGAAAAGATCCACGGCTAAAGATAAATGGCACTCTCAGAAATGACTTGCATAGCACACAAAGAATAGACTGCCAATGCTCTGGCCTATCACAATGAACTAGAACAAAGATTGATTGCAGACTAGAGCCATAAGCAGATCATTTGACATATGCCTCAGAGAAAAGAGTTGAGTTGAGTTGACTATCTCAACTACGAGCTAGACCTTATGCAGCCATATTATGTTCTTGCTATAAGAATTTTCTGACAGACAAGGTGATTTTCCCTCTTTGTGAAAACAGAATTTTGATTCCCTGGATGGACCAATCTTAAAATTTTTTTGCCATCCTTTCAGATCGTCGCCTTGCATAACATGATTAAACAAGGGCAACAACTTAAAAGGAAGCTCTCTTCTAAATCTTCTACTTTTTGCAATTCCCTGACAACCATACTTTTTGTTAGACTGACTATCTGGACAAAATTTTGTCCAGCATATTGGATTTAAACAGCCTGTGTCAGGTGTCAGTAAGAATCTGGCTGAACCACCCCAAATAAAGGTTTGGAGATGCTATAGATTGTTTCAGTATAAGGGCTAACATTTTCACATATGCCTGCGTCTAGTGTTCGCAAAATAAGAGTCTTGACCGACCTTCATTCAATTCAAGGTCCCAAATTGGGGTTCTATAGTTGCGTTTCCAAATCTTAGGTGCAACTATATTTTTGTATATGTCTCGGCACTAGGGCCAATAGTTAGATAATTTAGGGAAAGGCCAACTAATTCTGTTGCATGTCTTTGAAGCAAATGTCACATGAAACATCAATATATCACCATTGAAGAAGCCCTCTTTGCATAAATTGATGTATACCAATGTATCATAGTCTTTCCACATGTTCATATTAAGGACATTCTTAGGTAAATTCATCAAGTCACAGGCTTGGTATCCTAAAATGTTTACTTTTATTCTTATGCTCTTTAAGAGGAATCAGAATATATAATTCTGTAACTGTAAGTTGCCTCATAGTTTACGTGAAGACGATTCATTCCTGCTGTCCCAAAATCATCAATATCACCATGAATCTAAGGGAATGAGAATATAGCAATACTCAATCACTTAGATCTCAGGTAGCAACCTAATGAAGTATCATTCTATCTATTCCTATGGAAATCTAGCAGCAAACTTTCTTTCAGCATCTCTGAAAAAAGATAAGCTTGTGTACATCATCTTTAAGATTTAGCAGATCTGCATGAGCAAAAATGCCTAATTTTGTGGAACATGCACTAAGATTAGACAAGAGATTGAAAAACATGCCTAGATTGTAGTATCCAAGTTACACCATGGTTTTTCATACAAGTTTTACAAAGTACAAGCTTCTGTCAAGATTATGATAGAGCAATTAATTAAAGCAGTAATTACATACCCATTAGCATTTTCAGCACTCAAGCTAGCTCCTCTAGTGATGAGAACCTGCATATCCACTTGTGCTGTATGAGTATCATGGTTAGTGCTCCCAAAAATAACAACCAAGCTGAAAAATCATATTCACATACTTGGCAGCAAACTGCATTTCCTCCATAAGCAGCATAATGGAGTGGGGTGCTACCAGCACCTGCAAAATGGAAACAGAAAGTCTTGCTGAAAGGAGCACATTATGTAAGAGGATTGATTAATTTTCACATAAACCAAGAAATTGAATGTTTGAATTCTGTAATCACTTGAAGTATAAACTATGGAAGTTTTCACCAATTCTGTGCTTAAATCAAACCAAGTTGGCAAGACCAGCTGTGGACAAAGCTTCATCCTATACTAATAATAATTCAGCCAAGTAAGGTTGGCATTCCAGCTTTAGAAGCTTTACATATTCCTCCATCTTTACCATGCAATAAAAGAGGCTTTTTTTAGTAAAGAAATAAGAAAAGCTTAGCTCATATTACTTTCTAAACTAATAGCATAACATTTTAGGTTATACAGACGGATATCTTCTGGAATTCTCGTCTCATTTGTTTGCCTGGAATTTAGTGGAAACAAATTTACTATATATATGTCTGCACATTCCTCTGCACTCCAACTCCCTACACCAATCTACAAATGCCCCCAAGGCTCACCACTCACTAAAGAAGCAACATTTGCACCCAATATGAAAATCAGAAACACCATTTTGCATACAAATTCTTTCCTATGAATGCAAAACCGATACCAAAAAAAGCATCTAAATATCTATCTCTATCCAAGCACATCCAAAACTGCTTTTGCTAACCGAAGAATAAGTATCTAAACTGCTTTTTTGGTCTTTCTGTGGACTGGCAGCACTCCATCCATGTTGACTATGAGAAGCACACAAAGACAAGTGTAAAATGAAGATATTAGGTTTCAAAATACAATCTTTTAAGTTTTGATATACAAAAACTATCAAATACCCATAAGGTTGGGATGTTCACAAGTCATGTCAAGGAATAGAAAAGTTTAAAAAGTAAAATATCTAATCCAGGTTCTGATCTTTTGAAATGTCACCCAGAAGGAAAAAATTCCAGTAATTCAATACAAAATTTGGTTAAGAGGTAGATCACCTATGAGGTCAATCATAGTCCCATCTTCAATTGTGACCTCTGATACAGAAGCTCCAAGATCCAAGAGCAAGTGGACAGTCTGAGCATGTCCATTAAGTGCTGCCATGTGAAGAGCAGTGATGCCTCCATCTGCCTTTTTATTAACCATTTTAACTAAAGCACTGCAGAAGACAAAGAACAGAATAGCATGCAAATTTCTCCAATTTATTAGATCTTAAAAGATACATTAAGAACTTCACATACTCTTCATCAAACTCTGATGTAGAAATTTTCTGATTTGATCTTCTCCTCATTATATTCCAAAAGTCAGGTATGCTAGGGACATAATCAGCAAGAAGGAGGCGAACACAGCGAGTGTGACCATTTAGAGCTGCAAAGTGGAGAGCGGTTCCACCATCGAGATAATCCGTTCTGTGAATCTAAAACCCAATATCCATACAACGATTGAGAAGATTTAACAAAAAAAGGCACATGATATCTCCAAATTTCATACCCAAACATAAATACTCACATTTGCTCTGACAAGAATTAGAGTCTGAACAACCTCCCAGTGGCCATACTGAGATGCTTGCATTAGAGCAGTCTGAGAACAATATAATTTTGTATTAAACAAATTAATGGGGACAGAAAGATCATTCTTTTGAATAAAACCAACGGAATAGAAGCTTCTAGATAATTTCAGAAACCAAAAAAGAAGGCTCAAAACCTAACCTGACCGCGTATGTTTCTCAGATTGATATCTACACCAGATTCAATCAAAAGAGTTACAATCTGAGACACAACAGAAGAGCATCAAAACAACAGATTTCATCAAAAACAAAACCTTAGCACATCGAACGCAAAACATAATTTTGTCAACTACCTCATTGTGGCCCTGCGCCGCCGAGTAGTGCAGCGGCGAATTCCGCACGCCGAAGGTGGAATACCTGGCTAGCCGGGGATTATACTCCAGGAGAGCCTTAGCCTCCTGAAGGTCCCCATCCCTCGCGGCAGAGACCAGCCGCTCCCCGGATGCCGAACAACCAAAGGAATTCCCCATTATGCTTAGGAATCTCATCTTCTCAAATCACAACAAATTGCGCGCGCGCACACACAAAAAAAAAAAAAAAACAAAACAAAACAAAATTCCTCCTTTACCAACAAATTCCCTCAGAAACAACACAAGTGAGACAACAAGCTTCAAACTTTAAGCAATTCCCAGCAAACCATCAAGCCTATATAACGATTGGAGCAGAAAAAAGCAACAGCTCCATCGCTATCACTGCCCAAACAACCCGCATTAAATTCTCACGAGGCGAGACAACAACTCGCACCAACATCCCAATAATCCAGAACTGCAATGAAACCAGCCTAAAAATACCCCAAAGCGCAAAATCCAAAATTGGTCAAAAGGGCACCAAATTTAGCGGCGAAAGAACCAATAGCTACCCAAATCTGCATCATTTGGGCAAAAAAAGAGCTCCCCGATTCCCAAAATCGCACATTTAGAGCGCCTGGATGGAATTCAGATCAGAATGGGGCCTTCGGAAAGGAAGCAGGAAGAAGAAGGAATAGAATAAGAGAAGCAAGCGGAGAAGAAGGAATATTTGCCGACGGGTTTTAAGGGAGAAGGGGAGGCATTGTCTAGTTGGCATTTAAGACGGAAAGAAAGTGATTTGAGAATTAATCATGGATTAATTTATATTTTTGGATTAAAATTGGAGTAAAAAAGAGTGAGAGAGAGAGAGAAAGAAGAATTAGGATTTACAGCAGCTAAAAAAAAAATCAAAAGCAAAAAAAAAGAAAAAAAAAAAAAAAGGATTTGCCTTCCATGATTGGGAAAAGCTTGGGGGGTTGTTAGCGGTGAAAAAAAAAATTGGTATATTGTATCACATCGGTTTAAAATAGTGACAAAATAATTAATTTTTAAAATAAATTACCATGATTTTAGTTCTTAATTTTTGTAAAATCATAAAATCAGTTTCAGTTACAGTGTCATCATTTTGCAAAAAAAGGAAATCAATATATAAATATATTATCTATATATTTATTTGTATATAATACATATATTAAATTATTTATGACTTAAAAATTTTTAATTAAAAAAAATCCAATTTTCAACTCAAATAAGTAGAATTGACTAGTTTTACTCACCTCTGGGTGTCGTAGGGTTTGTAGAGTTTTGCATATAACTCCCTAAAGCATTGCTAATTATAGTTGTTTCGATTAATTTACCCAACGACAGTCACCTCAACACCACTAAGCGTTTGATAATTAGTAATACTACAAGTCTACAACACTAGTTTAAATATAAAATTCGCTTAGCTGTCTAAACAATATTTTTTTACAAACAAGTCCTATTGTCATTTTCACTCTTTATAAACCAATCAACTTATTGAAAAGATATTTTACCAAATGGAAAATTGATACTTTTATGAATGAAAAAATAAATGAATTTGTGGTCATAAATCTTAATATTGCTTTCATCAAATCATAAGAATATTGAAACAAGAAAATTAACAGAATGGATGTTTTGAGAGTAGATAAGAAAAATCCAAAATAATAAGGGGTGTAAGCGCTAAACTGAAATTGGCCACAGGATGATAATTCTTAAATCCGGAGGGGTAGGATGCAAAAATTCCAAAATGTAGAGGGTAAGATGAAAAATTTTTACATTCTTTTGTTTTATTTCCGCATAAGCCTCGACAACATTAACAATTGCTGTGCATGATCGCCGGTTGTAAGCTATGAATTATTATATGAAAAATAAAAAGAAATATCATTTGAAAATAAAATTTTAAAATACTAAAATGCGTAGCAAATATTAAACATTTGGAGGGGCCTTTCTGCAATTAAGCAATTCTGCTCGAACACATATTCGCTCTTAAGTAACCCAAAAATCCAATTCATGAGGTTTACATCCAAAAAATAATTGGCAAACAAAATTAGTTAAGCAATATTTGTTAAAAATTATTTACTTGTTCGAAAGTGGACACAACTCTAGAAAAATCATTAGTCTTTATTTATTTATTTTTATCTCTAAAAGTGCTTGAAAGTGATTTATTTTTGTTATTTAATCGGATGAAAATATAGTTTGAATATATAAAATATTATTTATATATTTTTTTTATAAACAAATATACATGAGATTATTTATATTATTTCAATTTAAAATATTAATGAATATGCTTAAAAAATCACTATAAATAAAAAAAAACAAAGTGAAAATAATTTTTTTTTTTTTTTTTTCACTTGTGGATCAAAAGTGATCGGAGTGGACTAACTGCTAATAAACCCTTCTACATAATCAAATACCGAAAATGAATAATGAAAGTGGTCTCCTTTTCTAATTACTTTTCTTTAGGAACTATTTGGTTGCTCGGAAAATAGATAAAAGTGTGAAAAAGCCGCTTCTCTTCGCTTCAATCTACTTCTAAAGGTGGTAAAAATGATTCATTTCTGCCGTTTGGTTAGAAAAAACATATATTAGAAGATAATTATTAATATATAAAAATATTATTTTACTTAAAAAATTATTTAAAAAATCAAAAATAATATTATTATCGTATCTGACATCATTAATATTAATTTAGAATATTATTGGATCCACTTTCAAAAGTAAATTCGGATAAAAAAATACATAAATAAAATTTAATTTATTTTTTTTTTAGTTGAAAAGTAATTTAGCGTTCGAGAAGTTATTTTTGAACAATCGAACACTAGAAGTAAATAAAAATAGTTTTACTTTTTGTCATTTTTCTTCATTTTTTATCAATCGGATAGATCCTCATCTAATGACAACGAAGGAATGCCACAATTTCAATGGTGGGGGAGTGGTTAGAATCTTAATAATCCTTTAGGTGGCGCCAATTGGAGGTTAGGACTTAATTATTTAGTAAGTTAAGGCACTATTTGATTCGAAATGAGAATTGGGTCAGAATTAAGATTAGTAAATCAGTTTTATAAAT
>RXID01014853.1:102500-109901 GCA_005019695.1 Trichopus zeylanicus subsp. travancoricus | reverse complement strand
ACTACTACTACTACAACAACAACAACAACAACTACTACTACTACTAGTACTAAAAGGAATGGTACTACTACTGCTAGTACTTCTCATACTACAGCTACAACAACTACTATTACTACAATTACTACTACAATTTCTTTTCTTACTACAACTGATATTACTATTGCTACAACTTCTACTCCTACTCCTTCTACTATTACAACTACTACTATTACAACTAATATTACTATTACAGCAACTACTACTGCTGCTACTGCTACAAGTACTACTACTCCTACTACTATTACTACTACTACTACTAGTACTACTAATACTACTACGATTATTACTAGTACTACTACTACTATTTCTGCTGCTGCTAGTACTACTACTACGACTACTATTGCAACTAGTACTCAAACTACTACAATTACTGCTACTAAAGCTATTTCTGTGGCAATTGTTACTACTACTACTAGTAGTAGTACTATTGCTAGTCCTACTACTACTAATACTTCTAATATCACAGCTACTTCCGCTTGTACTTTGGTTGCGACCCGTATTGCTACACCTACCACAACAATTACTTTTCCTACTACTACTACTAAAACAACTACTACTACTATTGCTAATACTACTACTACTACTTCTACTACTACTACTACTACAACAATAACAACTATTACTGTTGTTGCTTCTACTACTACTACTACTACAACTACTACTTATAATACTACTACTACTAATACTACTACTACTACTACTCCTCCTCTATTTGTACCATAACAACAACAACAACCACTACTACTACTACTACAACCACTTCGGCTGCTGCTACTGCTACTAGTACTACTTTTGTTACTCTAACAACTACGACTACTACTGCTATTGCTACTAGTACTACTTTTGCTACTATAGCATTTACGACTACTACTGCTACTACTGCTATTAACACTACTACCACTACTACTACTATTACTACTGCTGCTACTACTAATGCTGCTACTACTATTTCAACCTCAAAAAACAACAACAACAATAACTACTACTACTATTACTATTACTAATACAACTACACCTACTACTGCTACTACTACCACTACTATTACTTCAGATGCTATAACTACTACTTCTACTACTACAGCAACTACTATCGCTACAGCCACAGCTACTACTCCTACAACTACTGCTACTGTCGTTATTGCTGATGCGATAACAACAACAACAACTACTACTACTACTCCTCCTCCTCCTCCTACTACTACTACTACTACTTTTACCACCACCACCACTACTACTACTACAGCTACTACTACTCCTACTACTACTGCCACTACTACAAATATTACTACTACCACAACTACAACTACTACTAGTCCTACCACTTCTACTACTACAACTAATACTACTACAGCTGCTGCTGCTACTACTACTACTTCTACAACTACTGCAACTACAAGTATTAGAAGTACTACTATTGCTGCTACTACTACAATTGCTACTACTTCTACTACAGTTGCTATTACTACTATCATAACTCCAACTACTGCTGCTACTACTACTACCGCTACTACCACAACTAACACAACTACTACTGCTAATACTACTATTACTGCTGCTTCTACTAATAACACAACTACTACTAGTACTACTACTACTACTGCAGCTTCGACTACTGCTACTGCGACTACTGCAGCTGCTGCTACTACTACAATTATTGTTGCTGCTACAGCTGCTATTGTTGTTGTTGCTACTACTACTAATAATATAACTACATCTACTACTATAACTAGTACTACTACTACTACGACTGCTACTACAACTGCTATAGCATCTAATTTTTTGACTTCTTATACTACTGCTACAACTTTTGTTACGATTGCTACCACTAGTACTACTACAACTACTACTACTACTACTGTTACGACTTTTGCTACTGCTACTACTACTGCTACTTCTTCTCCTGCTATTATAATTACTACTACTACTGCTACTACTGCTATTGCCGCTACTGCTACAACTGCTACAGCTACTATAGCTCCTACAGTTACTTCTATAGCTACTACTGCTAGTATTTCTACAACAACTACTACTACTACTGCAATTGCTATTACTACTAATACTACTCCTACTAAAGCAACTATTGCTACTACAACTCCTACAACTAATGCAACTACTACTACTACAACCGCTGTTGCTGCTACTGCTATCACAGCGGCAACTAATGCTACATCCACAACTACTTCTCCTACTCTTAACACTACTGCTATTACTACGGCTGCGACTACTACTGCTACTGCTTCTGCAACTACTACTACTTGCACGACTACTAGTGCTACTACCACTACTATTACTACTCCTACTTCTACTACTACTATGGCTACTACTACTACTCCAACCACTACTCGTAGTAGTATTGCTATTGCTGCTGCTACTAAAACTACTACTACTTCTACCACAGCTGTTGCTGCTACGGCCATTACCACTACTATCGCTGCCACTACTACTACTATTACTAGTACGATAACTACTACTACTACTACTACTACAGGTCCTGCAACTGCTACTACAACTACTGCTATTACTACTATTGCTGCTGCAACTGTCACTACTACTACTACTACTGCTACTATTGCTGCTATTAGTACAACAACTTATACTACTACTAGTATTGCGGCTACCACTAGTAAGAGTACTACTACCACTAATGCAGCTTTGACTACTACTACTGCAGCTCCAGATGCTACTACTAGTACTACTGTTGCTACTACTACTACAACAACTACTACTTTTGCAGCTACTACTATAGCTCCTACTACTCCTACTATTGCTATTACAATGACTGCAACTACTACTGCTACTGCTTCTACTTCTACTACCACTTGTGCTACTCCTACAACTTTTGCTATGACTGCAACTACTAGTACTACTTCCGCTACTACTACTACAACTAATATGACCATTGCTACTACAACTTCTACTACAACAACTACTACTACTACTTCTGATGCTTCTATTACTATTCTTACCACTGCTGCTACTACTACAACTACTACTACAGCTACTATAGCCACTACGAATACTACTACTATAACAACAACTACTACTGCTATTACAACAACTACTACTACTATTGCAGCTAGTGCTCAAACAACTACAATTACTGCTACTAAAGCTATTTCTGCGGCTATTGTTCCTACAACTACTAGTAGTACGACTGCTAGTCCTACTATTGTAATACTTCTAATATCACAGCTACTTCCGTTGGTACTTTGGTTGCAACCCGTATTGCTACACCTACCGCAACTATTACTTTTTCTACTACTACTACAACAACAACAACTACTACTATTGCTAATACTACTACTACTACAACAACAACAACAACTATTACCACTGCTGCTTCTTCTACTACTACTAGTACAACTACTACTACTACTTCTACTACTTACAATACTACTACTACTACTAATACTACTACTACTACTCTATTTGCACCATAACAACAACAACAACTACTACTTCTACTACTGGTACTACTACTACTACAACCACTTCGGCTGCTGCAACTACTACTAGCACTACTTTTGCTACTATAACAACTACGACTACTACTGTTACAACTACTACTACCACTACTCCCACTACTACTACTACTTCTACTGCTGTTGCTGCTTCTACGACTACTACTAATGCTACTACTACTATTTCAACCTCAAAAAACAACAAGAACAACAACAACAACTACTACTACTATTACTAATACAACTATACCTACTATTGCTGCTACTATCACTATTATTACTTCACATGCTATAACTACTACTTCTACTACTACAACAACTACTACCGCTACAGCCACAGCTATTGCTCTTACAACTACTGTTACTGTTGTTATTGCTGATGCTACAACTACTACTACTACTACTACTACTACTCCAACTACTACTACTACTACTGCTACTTTTACCAGTACTACTACTACTACTACTACAGCTACTACTATGACTACTACTACTGCTACTACTACAAATATTACTACTACCACAACTACAACTACTACTAGTACTACTGCTTCTACTACTACTACAACTAATATACTACTGCTGCTACAACTGCTACTACTGCTTCTATAACTTCTGAAACAACAAGTATTAGACGTACTACTATTGCTGCTGCTACTACAACTGCTACTACTTCTTCTACTACAGCTACTGCTGCTATTACCATAACTCCAACTACTACTGCTACTACCACAACTAACATTACTACTACTGCTAATACTACTATTACTGCTACTTCTGCTAATAACACAACTACTATAGTACTGTGGCTACCACTACTAGTACTACTACTACTGCAGCTTTGACTACTGCTACTGCTACTACTGCAGCTGCTGCTGCTACTACTACTACTATTATTGTTGTTGCTACAGCAGTTGTTGTTGTTGTTGTTGCTGCTACTACTACTATTACTACATCTACTACTATAACTAGTATTACTACTACTACGACTGCTACTACAACAGCTATAGCTTCTACTTCTCTGACTTCTTGTACTATTGCTACAACTTTTGTTACGATTGCTACTACTACTACTACCACCACTGCTACTACTACTACTGTTACGACTATTACTACTGCGACTACTACTACTACTACTGCTACTGCTACTTCTTCTGCTGCTATTATAATTACTACTACAGCTGCTACTACTGCTATTGCCACTACTGCTACAACTACTATTGCTACTATAGCTCCTACAGTTACTTCTATAGCTACTACTGCTAGTACTTCTACAACTACTACTACTACTACTACAATTGCTATTACTACTAATACTACTTCTCCTACTAAAGCAACTACTGCTACTACCACTGCTACTACTACTCCTACTACTACTACTCCTACAACTAATGCAACTACTACTTCAACAACTGCTGTTGCTGCTATTGCTATCGCTGTGGCAAGTACTGCTACATCTACAACTACTTCTCCTATTTAACACTACTGCTACTACTACGGCTCCTACTACAACTTGCACGGCTGCTAGTGCTACTACCACTACTATTACTACTCCTACTTCTACTACTACTACAACTAATACTACTACTACTACTATGGCTACTACTACTACTCCAACCACTACTCGTAGTAGTATTGCTACGGTTGCTGCTACTAAAACTGCTACTACTTCTTCTACCACAGCTGTTGCTACTACGGCCACTACCACTACTATCGCTGCCACTACTACTACTATTAATAGTACGATAACTACTACTACTGCTACATTTAATACTACTACTACTAGTACTACTGGTCCTATAACTGCTACTACAACTACTGCTATTACTGCTGCTGCTGCTGCAACTGTCACTACTACTACTACTGTTACTACTGCTGCTATTACTACTACAACTTATACTACTACTAGTACTGCGGCTACCACTAGTAATAGTATTACTACCACTAATGCAGCTTTGACTACTACTACTGCAGCTCCAAATGCTACTACTAGTACTACTGTTGCCACTACTACTACAACAACTACTACTTTTGCAGTAGCTACTTCATCTACTGCTACTATTACTACTACTACATCTCCTATTACTCCTACTATTGCTATTACAATGGCTGCTACTGCTACTGCTACTGCTTCTACTTCTACTACTGCTTGTGCTATTGCTACAACTTTTGTTATGACTACAACTACTAGTACTACTACCACTACTACTACAACAACTACTATGACTATTGCTACTACAACTTCTACTACAACAACTACTACGGCTACTTCTGATACTATTATTACTATTCTTACAACTGCTGCTACTTTTACAACTACTACTGCTGCTACTACAGCCACTACTACTACTACTAAGGTAACAACTACTACTGCTCGAGCCACTATTGCTACTATTACTACTACTGCTGCTACTAGTACTCCTATTACTACTGCTCCTATTACTACTGCTCCTGAAACTAATGCAACTATTACTGCTACTGCTGCTACTGCTACTGCTACTATTTTTGCTACTACTACTACTACTAGTGCTACCACCACTACTACTACTGCCACTGCTACAATTACTGCTACTATTATTACTACTGCTACTTCTGCTACAACTACTACTATTACTAATAATAATACTACTACTGCTACTACTTCTATTGGTACTACTACTATTGCTATTATTGCTCCTACAGCTACTACTACCACTACTATTGCCACTACTACTGCTACTATAATTGCTACAGCCACTACTACTACTACTGCTACTATTACCCCTGCTATTGCAACTACTACTGCTTCTGCTACTATTACTAGTAATACTACTGTTACTATAACTACTATTATTGCTACGACTATGGCTGCTAAAACTCCTACTACTACTACTACAACTGCTGCTAATGTTGTTGTTGTTGTTGTTGCTACTACTACTACAACTACTACAACTTCTACTACTACTGCTTCTGCTACTACTATTGTAGCAACAACCATTGCTATTGCATCTACCATTAATACTTCTACTACTACCACTTTCACTCATACTACAACCAATGATGCTACTGCTACTACTATTACTAATACTGCTGCTGCTGCTACCACTATTATTACTACTACTACTACTATTGTTACTACCACAACTACCACTATTACTACTACTACTACCACTACAATAATGACAACTACTACTACTATAATTTCCATACCAACAACTACTCCTACTATTGCTACTACAACTACTACAACTACTACTATACTACTACTACTTCTACCACAACAACAACAACAACAACAACAACTACTACTACTGCTACTAATGCTTCTACTACTACTTCTACCACAACAACAACAATAACAACAACTACTACTACTACTACTACAACTACTCCTACTAATCCTACTACTACCACTAGTATTATTTAACATACTATAACTTCTACTTCTACTACTACAACAACTACTAACGCTACCGCTACTGGCACTACTCCTACTACTACTACTACTATTGTTATTGTCGGTGCTACTACTACTACTGCTATGGTAACTGCTACTATTACAACAACTTCTGCTACATCTTATACTACTATACCACTATTGATGTTGCTGCAGCTGCTCCTACAACTTCTACTGCTACTACTACTACACTACTCCTAGTACTCTAGCCGCTATTGCTACTACTACTACTACAACTACTGCTACGACTACTAATAGTACTATTCTTACTACTACTACTTCTACTGCTACTACTTTTACTACTTGTACAATTGCCACTATTCCTACCCGTACTACCAATACTACTACAACAATAAGTACTACAACTACAACAACAACAACAACAACAACAACAACTACTACTACTACTACTACTACTATTAGTACTACAACTACCACTACTACTACTACTACTCCTACTGCTAC